>JAJJMB010007708.1:24623507-24701785 GCA_023531105.1 Papaver atlanticum | reverse complement strand
GGGAGAGAATCATAACTTGTATCCTTGTGTAAAGTAATAAGATCATCATTTCACCCCCGTGGACGTTGGTAATCATGCCGAACCACGTATATCTTGTGTTCTTATGAGTCTCTTACTTGCTTATGTTTGCTATGAGTTCATGTGGATTGTTGGATATAGTTGTATGGTTTTTTACACCTAGAAAGGGAGTTTTTCAAATGTTCACTATCTTATAGAAATATCCATGAACAATTTGAAACATATTTGTTTGGTTTGTAAGTGTACAAAGTACTTATACAAGAACCGATTCATGAACATAATGCCACGGTTTGCAAAACAAGTTCGTATACCTTAATTCATTAAAGTTCCAGGGACTTTAGTTCGCAAACGAATATGAGTTCATCATTATGAATTGTCATACCTAACCACTGTACCACTGTGTTTGCAAACTGAGTACGAGAACCACAGTTCTGGACCTAGCCTAGTCTTGTCTTTCGTAAACCACAGTTCCGGACCTTTCACAGGTAAACCCGTTCACAAACACTGTTCGCAACAAGAGTTTCGGACCTGAAACTAGTACTTCACAGTTCGCATACTAGATACGCATACTGTGTTGTATCCAGACATTGGTAGTAGTTCTAAAACTCTTATTCAATCATTGAAACATCCTTAGAAGATAACGATGGTAATCTTACACATACCACTAGCTTCAAGTAATTTTCAAATGATTAATTTATCAATACGAAGCTTCCCAAGTTAACATCAAATGATTGTCTCACACAAATCATGTAAGATGTTCAAGGTAATTTTCATGATCATCTTGACTTAATATTTAGTTTCCAACAAATAAATTGTTTACGACTAAACTTGTCAAGTAGATGAAGTTAAGCCATAGCCAAAAAGCTTCCAACTCATATTTCGAGAAATATATAAATGAGATAAACTCGACTTGAAATTTCAAATGTGTATAACACAAATTCTATATAGCTATACGACTTAATCTCATTAGAAGATAGAATAGAATAGACTTCTGAGTGATTGGTAAGTTTTAGTCTCCACATACCTTTTGTTGATGAAGTTCCTCCAAGCTCTTCAGTAGATCTTCTTCTTCAATAGGTGAACGTCGTGAAGTCTAATGCTCAACTACACACTTCTATCCTAATCCGAGACAAAGCTATAAGTAGACTAGAAATCAAGTATATAGTTTTGATCAACTAAACTTGACAAACAAGCTTTAAATAGCAACGGTTGCGAGTTCGACCGAGCAGTGCTCTAACAAACGTGACACCAACTAAGAGTTGCTTCAACTCAATTGAAGACTTTAAACCAATCTGCCTCCCATAGATAAGCCTATATATATGTGATTTCCTTTTCGATCAAAGATCAAGGTGATGAAAATCGATAGCAATAGAAAAATTCTAGCTAACCTCAAAATCCAGACTTATGCAACCCGAAGTGCATCCTAGATTATTATTCACCTCACAAGTATAAAACTTGTGGAATCAACAAAGTTTGAGACAAAGAGAACTTTGATGGTTTCTATCTATCTTGTTCAAGTGAGCATCTCAACAATCGAATAAGATCAGGATACTCGAGCTATCAAGTTAAACAATAGCTGGACCTGGCTTCAAGGATCCCCATCAATTCTTTGTAGTCGCTAAATCCCAAAAGGGTTTTCGGAGAGGACGACTCTAGTAACAACTAGGACACACCAAAAAGTAGTGTCGGGATTAAAAAATCCCAGTTGTTTGAGGTTCCTCTTATATAGACATTCAAAGCATAGGTTGCTTTCGGTTTAAGCTAAGATAGCTTTTGAACCAAGCAAATAATATCCACCGTTAGATGAATCTTTTAATATGATTTACATAATCAAGATATACAGTATGGTTAGGATGAACCGTAACCGAACCATGTACAAGACCACGCTTATGAATGGTTAGCCGAAGCTATCCAATTGAACTATAAGCTTGAGAATTTTCATAAACACTTAAGACTTAACTCGAGTCACAATAATGTGATCACATATGTCTATGGTGTTTAAATAAAAAGATCAAGATATTATTCAAATGCTAATTATCTTGGAGAAATAATTATGTGTGCATATGAATTTAATCGACATGATAAGTAAATGTACAAGGTATAAATAGTTAACCGATTCGTGAACAGTTGAGTCAAAGTACGTATACCGGTATGTATACTTTATAACATGACCGAGTTCCGGAGTTCACGGAACTTTTCTGGTACGTGTACCGCTATGGATACCAAACCGGTTTCGAGACCAACAGTTCCTTTCTAATACGCGTACTGGTTTGCGTACCGATCCTGGTTCATGAGTTCACATGCTTTTTAAGGTGTGCATATGAGTATGCGTACCAAAAATCTAATACTTGACGTATAGCTACTCCGTTACGTGTACGAGTACATGTATTACGGCTTTAGACTTATAATAGTTTTCTCAATTTGTAAGACTGATATGTGCACTGTCTTATATCTGAATTTACAGTAGTTCTATACTTATCTCTAAATCGAATTGAAACATTCCCGAATAACATCAATGACACATATCACTGTTCCAGGCTATTTTCGAATGATAATTCTTGAATCATTATTTTGATTGCGAACAGTAAATTGTTCTTAACCGAAATTCATCAAGTATGAAATGTTCATTAAGCTTAGTCATATTTCGAGAACTAATTACAAGATGAATCTTGACTCGAAATTCTTGATATGCTTACAATAGTCTAATTAGTTACGCGACATCGTTTCATAGATAGAAAGATGAATATAACTTGAGATATAGGTGGTTCAGTCTTCACTTACCTTTTGTTGAAGAAGTTCTCCAAAAACTTCGGTTGATCTTCGTCTCCAAAAGGTAGAACGCAATGATGACCGCCGTGATGTCCGCCTCCAAACGATACTTAACTAATTGTAGACTAGAAATCAAGATATAGTTTTGACAACTAAATTTGACAACAAGCTTGAGATATCAACATTTGTGAGTTCGACCGAGCAAAGCTCTAACATATAAAATGAAATTTTTGTTGCTAGCTGACGGTGCTTCTGCAACTCTTGGCTAATGCATGTTGCACATCTACAATATACAATAGTCAAGGCTTAACTAACTACTAGAATGGAGTTAATTTGGCTACTTAGTGGTTGTTTTGGCTATATTCCAGAGACATATATCTCAGGAAAATAGGATCATAATGCTTGCTATTAATACTTAACATTATTGCGAAGTGAATTCAATATTTCAATAAACAAAAAGAAGTATCCACCATGACAAAATGGAGGGTATTTATAACATTCCCACCAGAACAAAAGGGAAAATAAATAAAATCAACTTAGACATGTGAAGGGTGAATATCGTAGGATGTTCGTTGTCGCATTTGTGCCGAAGCTAAATTGTTCACAATCGAAGACTGGCACACTGTAGAGATCTATTGGCCCATGTTGTGTCAGTTATATATTCTCTTCATGGCTTGGAAACCTTTTCAAATCTTCTATCTCTACAACTAATTCTTTCATTGTAGGTCTTTATTCACTCTTCAAGCTAAGGCATCTCTTCGCAATCTCTGCAAAAGCAAGGATTTGCTCCAACCTTCCCTCTCTTACTACTTGTGCCTCAATAATTCGAACTATACTGGCTTTATCCTCCATAGATGTAATAAAAAACGTCGCTAGATTTCTTTGCTCTTCTGATCTTTCAAAAGAAAGAGGTTTTTCTGCTGTTAAGAGTTCTGCTAGAACCAGGGCCGTACCAAGCTTTTTAGGGGCCCTAGGCGAAAACCGAAAATAGGGGCCCTAAAAAAAATCAACGAGATTGTTTAAAGTAAAAAGACCGGTAACATAAGTATGTTTCCAAAAAAAAGAAAACAAACAAACATAAGTATGTAATAAAATTTCCAAATGGAAACGACTAGGAAAAAGTAGTTAATCTACGAGAAATTGATCTTCCTGCCCTCCTCGATGCAAATTCGTCAATGATCGTATCGTAATCGATGTTATTCACCATGTCGAAAAGCTAAATTATTTTTAGCAAGAGTTTTGATAAGTGAAACTATTTTAACCAAGACTTGTTCCCAATACTCTTTTTCTTTTTGATTTTTTCTCGCATTGCCTTATATATCGATGGTTTCATTTTTTTTTCAATCTTCTTTCCAATTCATTCCATTTATACATAGATTCTAGATGTCCCTCACAAGTATCATGTTGTCTAAGTTTTATACCAAGATTATGCCAATCATTAGAGCCATTGGTATCCAACTGACAATCAACCCCATGTTCCTTTAACAATTTGCAACTAAAACAGAACACGCGATCCCTAACAGTTGAATATACTAACCATCTCCTATCTACCCTTTCCCCATTAGTCATTTTTCGTTTATAATAACGATTAGAGAATCGTCTACGATGTTCATTGTAAGGATATTGTTGATGTTCACTTACTCTTATGGGACCTTTTTCTACCAAAAAATCTCTGAAACCTTGGTCAATGAATTTCCAATTTCCTCGATCATAAATGTTTACTTGTCCGTACTCTTCATTTTGCAATTCGCCATGCCCATGTTCATTCTTTGGATGTAACAATTCTTCACCTTGCACATTCTGATTATTTCACTAGGACCACTACTGCTACTACCATTGAGAAAATCATCCTCTTTCTCCATTGCATAACCAAATTTGCATATTCTTCATCACTGTCATTCATTCTTTCTCCTGCAGGAACATCACCCTCATTTATTTATTTTGGAAGTCCAACACTATCACTTGTTCGAGCCAAATATTTGTTCATCGATTCTCTTAAAGAACTTTGAAGTTGCTCTACTCTTTTTCTTTGCTTTGCTTTGAAAGAACCACTCTGGCATTTTGTTTTTGTATGGGTCATAGCTTATCCGCCCTCTTGTATTTTGTAACCTACACGAGAGCAAAGCAAGTTATGTCAAATAAAAAACTTATCTAATGTGAAGTGGATACTTGCGGGCGAATACACAGCTATTAGTAGTATATATATTAAAAGTAAAATAAAATTGGGGGCTCCTATCATCAGGGGCCCTAGACAATTTGCCTATGTTTCCTATAAGCTTGGTATGGCCCTGGCTAGAACTACACCAAAACTGTAAACATCACTTTTTTCTGTCAATTGACTGGTATGGAAGTATTCTGGATCCAAGTATCCGAAGGTCCCCTGAACCAGAGTAGTTAATTGGGTTTGGTCCAAAGTGACCAACCTTGATGCACCAAAATCAGATACTTTTGCAGTATAGTTTTCGTCCAATAATATGTTAGCGGACTTGATATCTCTGTGAATAATGGGTGTAGAAGCTGCAGAGTGTAAATATGCAATTGCATTTGCAGTTTCGATAGCAATCCTCAAACGATTATGCCAAGAAATAGACGGGAACTCGCTGCTATTGCAATGAATATGTTGAGAAAGGGTGCCGCTCGAGACATACTCATAAACAAGCAAAGGAACTTCAGTCTCTAAACAACAACCTAAGAGCTTTACAACGTTTCTATGATTAATCCGAGTTAGAATAATAACCTCATTTATGAATTGCTCAATCTGACTCTGGTCAAATATCTTGGATTTCTTAATGGCTACTAGTTTATCCGATAAAATTCCCTTGTAGACTGTACCATAACCTCCTTCTCCGAGCACCCGACTTTTATGATAATTGTTGGTTGCTATTTCTAGCTCTTTTGTGGTGTATATTTTAGCTGATTCGAAACCACCTTTGTATGAGGATACACTTTGTTTCAATAACAATCCACCATTTTTCTCAAAGAATTTTGTTCTGATCTTGATTTGGTTTCTTTTTATTATGAGAAAGTATACCAGACAACAGCCAACAATTAAAAACAAAAGCCCCAAGCCAATACCTGCATTATTTAGTCCGTTAGTGTGCATGCATGTATTAAGTACTAGAGCTTCATGTGTACACAACAGGTACCAAAAAATAGTAGAGAAAAATTGAACTTGATTACCAAGAGTGATCTTTAGTACTGGAACTACTTGTTTCTTGGTAAAGCACCCGCTGCCATCTTTCCTCCCATCGCCATGGCTGCCCTCAGGACAAGAACAATTGTAACTCCCTTGTGTATTCGTGCAAATCTCGTCACAGGGATTGTTATTTTGATCTTCACACTCGTTAACATCTGTTAGACAAGCATATATGCAGTTTAATTGATTTTGCAGATGTATCCAACTAAGGTTGAGAAAGGTGTAGAAAATTATTCGGTAATATACATTGTGACAGTACTAGTATAGGAATGGTATTCTGATACTATGAATGGTACATTCTGATACGGTGAAACGAGTTTTAACTGGCCAATCAAAATATACATATAGATATATCATGTATATGCACATATAAACGTACGTACCTTGGCATCCAGGATTTAGGTAAGGGTTACCCTCATAACCATCGGTGCAAGTGCATCGATATATCCTTGATTGTTATCATAATTAATACATTTACTGTTCTCTTGGCATACCAAGTCTTTCTGTGCTTCTTCACACTTCCTATTTCCGATCGCCCAATCAAGAACGAGAGGTACATTGCTCCATTTAGCAACAAAATCAGGAAAAGGAAGAAGGAGATCAGACGAATGGAACATGTATTGATCTTGATCACCCATGATTAAGTAACTACAATTATTGAAAGACAAGGTTTCGGAATGGTCGTCAAAAGCCCACACAGACGCTGATAAAGAGTTTGCTCCCTTGGGGATGACCAACTGGCAACAACCCAATTCTTCGATACAAGACCCTTCTATAACCTCTTCCTTACTATAACATTGTGAAAAGCACGATTTTGAGTAAGCGTCGCTGTTGTTATGATCAACGGCGTTACTAAGGACACTGATTGTTGTGTCGCACCCAATACCAAATATCCTGTTTTGGGTATATGAAAATGTAAATTGACTCTTACTTATATCGTAATACATTCCGTCTCCTACAAACCCATCAGCCTCGGTGTGACAAGATTTGGGTACTTGATCATTTTTCACTCGAACTTCAGACTCTGATATACTTAGGATTTCAAAGTAACTACTTGTTTCGGTATTGACTTTAAAGATACCTTTGCCTATGAAGGGCTTGGGAGGATCAAAAGAAGTATTGCAGATTATACTATATCCTTCCCAAGCTCCATTAATGGAGCACTCTTCTCCACCAGCGGCATCAACTATACCAAACGGATAAGGAATACTTATGTTTCCACATTTGGCTTGGCAACCCGGTTTCGCCTGGAAAAACGTTGATGCAGCAGTCACCATCGTCAACCCTGCAGATATATACAGGACCACGCAGGAGATCAGTTGGAATAACATTAGTGGACACATCATTAGTGCAGTACTATATGGCTCTCTTATGTTTCTTAGGTAAAGAGATTTCAAAGATATAGAAGGCTAAAAGTTATCGATCATTTCTATTTGGAGATATTGCTAAACATGATCTGTGACATTTGAAGAGAATGTCATTGAATCAAGTGGTATTTTATTTAATTGGAGTTAGCTGGATACAAAACTAAAGATTTGACTTTGCTACATATTAAATTATAACTATGGAAATAATGATTGTTCAGTTGATTCAGTAAACTCAGATGAACTTTCTTAATATGGGTGAAAAACTCACCCGAGTCTTTCTAACTATGTCCGTCCGTCAACTCCTTTTGATGTTATTATTAAATTGCTTCATCCGTGGAGTTCTAGCCAATAAGAAATTTTCTTAGCTTATCCACAACGACTAACTCACCACTACGTACTAATTGATGCGCATTATGTAATTAGGAATTAGTCATATGCAGCTATGAAAAGCAACCCCTTGGTTTTGTACTCCGTTTCTCTTTAGTAATATAACTTTTTCTGCATGGTACCTTCAGTTGTGTAAGGCCATAATATATTACACGACCCCCCTTGTATGTTTGTCACTTTGTATGTGGACATCATGCAGTGAACTGAGGGTTCAATTTTCAGCCGTATCAAGCTTCTTTACCTGGTTATCTGATCGTGGATGCGTTTCAAATTTCAAGTCTCATGAATCATGATGAGGTTGTAAAAATATATTTAAAGAATGGGAGGTTGACCTTGTTGCAATCCAAGACAGCGTATTTTACCTCTCCCTTTTGCGCATTTTTCTTATGAAATTTTGGAAATTAAACATGATGCAGACTTAGCGGGGCAGGTGATTTATTGATTTACACAATTCAAGCCATTTAAATTTCAAAAAGACCAAGGTATGATGGAAACAAATGCAAACACGGTAGATTTTTCCTCGATAGTCCGGCATGTAAACTGTAAAACTTATCAATTTATCAAGAAAAAAAAAAGAGTTCTCTTGTTAAGTTGCAAGCTCAAGAGATTATAATGTAGCTAAAGAATCTCATCATCATTCATTTATACTCATAAAAATAACCTTTAAGAAAAGGCAAAGACCAAAAAACAACCATAAACTAGTGACACTAGAAATCAATGTTTGTCTTCTTATCTTCTTTAATCACTGATATAACTTACTGAGATCATCTTTAAACTTAGATTTTATCTGTTCCCTTTTCAACTTGAGGGCAGCCGTCACTAGTCCAGACTCTGGTGTCCATGGATCCGGTAACAACTTAATCTTTGCAGGAGATTCAAATTTGTCAAGTTTTGCAGCCTTCGCAACCTGCATAACAGACAGCGATCCAATAACTTCAACCAATCCAATACAGTTTATGCATGAGAGTGATTCTTCATAAGCTAATGAAACAAAGCGAAAAATGTTCCAAGTTTCTGAAAAGTCTAGACAAGAGACTGCGGTAACCTTAACTCTTCAAACATGGTGAAACTGTTGATTTTGGTTACCTCCTAAGAAGCTTTGCAGCACTAAGGTTATCGTGCTTCCATTTTCTACTAAGTTGTCTACACTTTCTCTTACATTTAATGTGGGTGGTGATTGATTTCACAACAGAAAAATGATTGTGCTCTATGCATTCAAGAGTGTGTGTGATGCATTTTAGAGCATGGAGGACCATGCATGAATGTGCATTATCTAGCACACGAATATGGAACAATGAAAATGAAGGATTTTCTCTGGAGATAATATGAAATAGAAAGACACAATGGACTAACCTTGAGAAGAGATTGTTGGACTTCACGGACTGCTTCCTCTTTCTTGCACAGATCTGAAAAATCATGGTACTCGATTCCAGCTCCATGTGCCCAACTCTCAAGTGCATGCTGTGAAGGAACTACCAATGCTACACAGAAGCTGTGGAATGGGTCTGCATGGACCATGATACTATCCACATAATTACATGAGGCCAAGGCTGCTTCAACCTGTAAACATAGAAGATCATAGAAAAGAAGGTCCATAAGAATTATAATTTATAACCAATCTCTTTTAATTCAACACCAAAGGTTCTTTTGCTTTTCCTGCACGGACATAAATTACACATCAAATAATTCCCAGCAAGAAATATACTAATATAGATCTTTATTGAACTTCTGGGTCTGGTGGCCTGAAGAGGCTAAGTATCTGTACTGTGTGCTTCACAAACGGAAATATGGTATATTGAAATAAACAAATATCTCATTTTTAAACTTCCTTTACTGCAGGAGTATCTCTGGTTTTGTAATTACACACCTTTCCAAGAGATATGTACTCCCCATGTTGAAGTTTAACTATATCTTTTTTTCTGTCAATAATTTCCAGGCATCCGTCCGGGTGAAATTGTCCTATATCACCAGTGTAGAACCATCGCATTCCCTTTTCATCAACCTGTTTTACATACAGGATCATGAAGGACGATAACATGGTGTGAACTAGCTGATAATATTTCTAGAATGACGGAAAATCTTACTTTGTACACCTCGTTAGTTTTCTCCTCATTTTTAAAATAACCCAAAGTTATGCTGTGTCCTCCTACTACAACTTCACCTCTGGGCATTGGTTTATCAGAGATCAGGTATCCACCTTCTTCCCAGGAGACGAGCTGTAAATTTAAATAAAACACATGAGAAGCTGTAAGGTGCAAATTTTTCTAGGAAACATGTTTGTAAGTTTAATTAGCAATATAATGTTAAAGACAAAAAAAATTGAATTGTAGGTAACCCAGTATAAATATCGAATGATAACAATGTTATTAGTCTATCACCATTAGAAGCAAGTAGAGAGTAGTGATCATAGATGGATTACGTTAAGCTCAGTAGAATTCAGGACATTAGGACATTACAACTATTTCCACTAAAGAATCCAGGTTATATTTCCAAAAAGATTAAATGCTACATACCTTAATGTAGCCACACGGAAGAGGTGGACCAGTACGACCGACAGTGGTGTCATCCGCCTCAGAAAAAGCTGCTCCAGCACATGTTTCAGTCAATCCATATCCTTGACCTATAGGAATCCTGCAGAAAATGTTAACAAGCTTAGAATATCAAGTGAACTTAAGGAGGAAATTAAGGAAGAAGAAAGAAAATCCATGGGAGTTTTATTCAAGCAAAATTACTTTGTTTTGAAACATAACTTATACAAACGTAATTCAGATATTTTGGTCATTTACCAATCACATTTTGCTAATCAGAACTATTTCTTTAATGTAATCTCATGCATGAGTTAACTTATCCATATCTATTTCTAACCAAAACATCAGGCTGGCAGAATACCTATTGACATCTATGATTTAAGACTTCTACAAGTTCGCAGTTCCCTATTTGATTTCTATTTAACGAAGGATGTATGTCATCCTCATCTCATCAGGCCACCCTTAACTCATCTTTTCATCTTAAGGGTTTCAGCCCATTTATCTATAAAGAAGACTTCATATTCAGTTATGCTATAAGAGACACTAAATTATGGCGAGAAGAAAACTGAGGGACCTTTTCGGGGAAAATGCTTCTCAATTTTTTTTAACAGCCAGGCATTGAGGCTCTCGAAATAACTAAGCCAATTCATTTCTCTCCCTTTTAAATACTACTCAGCAACATTTTGTAAGTAATTATAACTGGGTCATCTGTCTACTTATGCACCTATGTCCATCCACAGATTCCAAATGGTTCATTCCAACCTTAGTTTAATTTCTGCTAACCCAGTTTTTAGTGTACATCACCTATCATTACCCTTTCAGGAATTCCCAGATGGAGTTGAATAGTATGAGGAGACCTTGTAAGTTACAAGAGGGAGATAACCACTTCATTAAATGTGTTCACTGTCTACTATTATATATTGATTTAAGCAAGGCTCTAAAGATAATCAACATAGGACTTCCACATAAGAATAAAAAGAATTAACATATTATGTTGTTTGTGCATGATCAGGTGTATCTCAAATGTTTTAGCAAGACAGTCTTTTTATATTACGCCCCTACATCACCAGTCAAGGAATCAACCATAACTGCTTATTTAAGGACTTAAAATGCTACTCATGAAGTGATTCAGGAACTCTGTTAACCCAAGTGACACTAGATGACCTTTTAAGTGCTGGGATTTCATGGACCTTAGTGCCATAAAGGATAAATGCGATTGTCTTATATGATAATATATTTATATGCCACACTAACATGTTAAGTACCATATTGACTTTTGTAATAGAGATTAGCAATGGATGACTTTACAAGTCAGATGAAAACAATGGAATTGAACAATCACAGATAATAAACACATGAGAAGAGAGTATGATACCCTAGGCAGACATTCATGAACCGTTGTGTGTCTCTAGATAAAGGAGCTCCACCACAAAGCATAAATCTCATACGGCCTCCAAGAATAGATCTTATCTTTTTGAAAACAATGACATCCAGAAAAGTCTTTTCCAGTCCCCAAGCCCCAAACAAGCTTCCTTCTATAGCAGACAATCGACGTTTGTATCCAAGGTTGAAAAGTTTTTTGGTTAATCCACCCTTCTCATTGACCTATGTAAAAAGATATGGTTCAAACAAAAGACACGTAACATAAACCGCAACCACACAGTCACCAAAATAAGAAGGCGATAAACCAACTGTAAGCCCCACTAAATTGTAGTCAACTCAAACCTTTTTCAACACTCCGTCTCGAACACGATCTAAAATAGCTGGAACTGCTGCCATAAGGGTGGGCTTCAATGCAGAAGCATCTCCCAGGGTTCCTTTCTTGATTTTATTCGAGGTGTCGGTTAGGGTCAGAGCTGAACCATAACCAATGGCGGCACCTGCTGTAAACATCACAGTCTAGACAACCAGAAAACACAAAATTAAAATAGAACCATTTGGTGCTAATTCAGAAATAAAAGAAATGTTAACATGTAAGGACCTCGGCTTCCAGCTCAAAAACATGAGCCAAGGGTAAATACGCCAAGTAAACATCTTTGCGGCCTATTTCTGGTATAACTGTCATGACTGCTGCTGCTGTTGATACGATGTTGCCATGAGTCATCATGACTCCCTGCATTATCAAATATTACACTCTGTTAGGGATGGAAGTACAAGGCCGAAATACTTTGAAAACTTAGCGTCCATAGAAGTCTTGTTATCTTTCAGTTTGTTGTCATCCAGAAGTATCTCTTTGTTAGGCAGGTGTAGTTCTAGCAGACAAAACCAGCTAGCAAGTTCAAGGGACAACATGCAGGACAGAAATGGAAATCGACCTAATGTAAAGCACGGGGAGAACAGTTCGGATGTACCAAATCTACAGTTCATTTGTGAGCAGCATATACTACTAAAGCTTATAAAAATACTCCTTTCTGGGGTTAGTGAATCTAACTAAAAACAACTTTACTTGTATGAGAAGGAAAAGCAATAACCAACCTTCGGTAACCCTGTACTACCACTTGTATACATGATGACAGCAGTATCAGTTTTTGAAGGTAGTCTGGGATGAGCAGGATTTTCTTTTCCAAGCTTCTCAACTTCAGAAAAAGATGTAAGTGTAAAGTTGTCGAAAGATGAATCTACAGTGGTGTCATCATCTTCAAAATAAATGATGTGCTTAATAGATTCCAGGCTAGAGCTAATTGCAGCCAATTTCTTCAATTGCTTTGGATCACAGATCAAGGTTGTTACTTGTGTCTGCCAAACAAGAAATTTTTTCTCCAAGTTAGATTAGATTGAACATCAGTAAGAAAATAAGTTGGAATCTGGTGAAAGGCCTACTATCCTTTGCCTGATTCACTGGCAGGACCAAACATTCAATCGCAAAAGGATGGAGATTTTCTCACCTCATTAAGGGAATGAATAAGAGCCTCCTCACCTAGCGAAGCATAGATAGTCACAACCGTAATATTCTGCCTGAAGCATCCCTGGTATGCAAAAGAGTATGTATTATATACATTAGAAGCAAAACCTACAAACAGTATCTAAGGAAAGCATGAAAGTCAATATTACCTGAAAAGCAAGTAACCACTCTGCCCTGGAATCAGCAAAAATAGCAGCACGACTATCTGCACTATGACCCAATTTTACCAAACCAGATGCAAAGTTGCTAGCTCTCTTAAAAGCTCCTTCATATGTTTCCCATACATATTCTCCTAGGTGTAACTTCTCAAATTTCCTTCCATCACTACCTGTAACTACTTCCCTACTAATCACCTCTCTTGTACCAAGACACCGTTCTTGTGCATTCTTCTTACAAGATTGCTCAAAAAGAGCTGCCATAGTAGTAGCTCCTTCCCAAGGAACTTCAATCAATGTCTTAGATCTATGGTTACGAATAGCGAAACCCGTCTCGCCACCAACTTGCACTGGCACACCCCTTTGTTTAGTTCTTTTCATCCCAATGAGTAACAAAGGTATAAGAAGACCAATTGTAAACGCAACAGCAATACCAATCGACTCATTGCCGTTGAATATCGACATGTAATTCTGAACCAAGTTTTTCAGCATAGGAGAATCGAAAACACCTCCATTAGAATCTCCCATTGTGTATACTACTATTTTGTGTATAGTTATTGACAAATACTCCTAAATTTGCACCATAAATTTACCTGAAGTAAATAATCACAACAGAAGTAGAAAAATAAGTACCAAACAAAATTCATGATTCATAATTTAAGAGTTCAAAATAGTTATCATATTTAGGCACAGAATTCAATTCGGAGACAGCATCAGCACATTATCATTCAAAAAAGAGTACAAAGTCCATGAACAAAATATTCTTGTGGTAAGATGAAAGTAGGTAGAAAGTGAAAAGGTAGAAATTAGATAGAACCACTAATCTAATGAAGGAGTATAAATCTACTGAAATTTAGTCCGATTCCAAGCTGCTTACATAAAATTGAAAACAAACACTAACAGTTATAACTCTGAATTAATCAAAAGACGATCCCGAAACAACCGAAAAGAGAGAAAAAATATTGGAAAAAATATGTAAATCGGAAGATGATGAGACGAGAATCAAAACTACTTGGATTCTGTAGGTTTTACCTTGCGACGCAGAGGAGTAACTTGGAATTGTTTGGTTGATGGTTTGTTTCTTCTTCTTCTCTGGTCTAAGAAGAAGTATAATCGAAGTGGAAGAAGGAACGTATTATAATAATAGAATAATAGTGGGTATGATTCGTATGAGCATCGATCCAGTTGAAAGAGCCCCAGTCTTATGCAATTAATACTAAAATACCACTGGATTTACAGTGGAAACAGACCATTTGAATTTGTCATTGATGACGATGCTGCATAACTTTTTATTTTCTCGTTGGTTATTGATAAAAATTTCATCAAAATTCCGACTTTATATTTTGGTCAAGACCTTTTCTTTTGTTTTTTTTGTCTCCCAATTCTTTGGTCTACAGAATAGTGGGGTCACGTGTCACATTTACAGTGGTACCACATTGCTAACCCGAATTAATTATCAATTACTGAATATCATCATCACATAAGCTTGGGAGTATATTTACGTAATAATCATATTATTCAGTTCAGTGTCTTGGATGGACAGGCTCATTAATAGTGTTGGTTGGCAAATGATATCATTTTTGAAAACACACAAATTTACCGACAACAACTATAGATTCGAGAGACAACGTATGTGACTGTGCGCGCGCATGGTTGCACATTTCCAATGATATTAACCACCTAAATAAAAAAATCCAGAAACAGGACAAGATAAACTGCACAGAATTTCGTCCCATCAGAGATCAGACAGTTGGATTAGGCATCAAATCCAACACCGAAAAGATAAAATAAAATAATCCATTCATAAAGTCGATCGATGAGGAGTGTGTGCACTGCGCAGGGAGGGTATCGCAGTTCTTTGATGTACAACTCTTCCTAGTGTGTAGAGTAACTAGTGAAACAGTATAAACTGATGACAACTATCACTGGAGCACAATATGTTGATCCTCAGCCTCTGGATCGATCGACCAGTTGTTTCTGTTGCTCAGTCAAATCATCATAAGGCTGGACATGTAGGCCTTGCCCGGTGACAAACAAACAAACAAGAATTTGAAACGCTCACGTTGGATGGGACTCTTACGGCCACAATTCCCAGTACTCTTTAGTTGGATGACATATAGGGCCTTCAACTGATTTCCGACTCTAGCTGCTAAGTGATATGAACCACCCACAACTATCTGTAACTAGATAATATGGACCACCTTGAATACGTAACATTTGTCAATTCTAGCACGATAAACAGATGATATGGCCTTCTAGAATAGGTGTGACAATCATCTCTAATATGATATCATGTACTCCCTCCGTTTCGGAAAAAGAGTTACTTCTATGGAGGTAGTATTACTTATTACAAGAAGCACCCATCACTATTTCTATTCTGCAGTCAAAATCTTCTTGGTTTAACCTCTACAACCCAGTGCAGCACAATCAATTGCAGAACCTGGTATCAAGAGCACAATTCACACTTCATCCCTGATACATCAGTTAGCAATCTGAGCGAAACATATAGGAATCACTAACAAAAAAAACTTACACGGGAGGTGTAATACCTCCTCCCTTTCAGGGAAGATATCTTCCAAGACCTGTTATAGAGTCTGGAGCAGCAGAAACTGTGCTATTAGTACGAGGTACACTACTACACCTGTTCCATTACTTAACGAAAATTATGAGAGTAATATTCATTGTAAATAACAAATACATTCACAAGTAGGTTGATGCAAAGTTTATGCCATTTAACTGATAGATTTTACCTCATCCACCCAAAGATATGATGATTCTCTAGTCTATTTTTTTAGTTTTATGAAGGATCTGGACCCTTCCATGAGGGATATAAGAAATGATCGATAACTAGAAACGATTTATTAACCCAATTAAAAGAACACATAAAAGATTTAAGAAACTTAAAAGAATGGGAAAACATACATGAACGTGTATGACTACTTGATTTGAACATCGTGTATTTAGCATCCTGAATCAGTTACTTGTTTATAAGTTAAAACAGTACATACATGTCTGAGAATAAATACATACCATTCAATAGCAATATGTTGCAGAAATCTATCCTCAAATTCATGGCAAAGCTTCGACACTATAACCCTTGTACCAGCACTTCGGACTAGTTGTTCTCAGAGCCTCACTTGGTCATCAGTGTACAATTACGTGGGCCTTACTCAAGACACTGTCGAGTTGTAGACGCCGTCGAATTCTAATATAACAGCAGTGTTAGGATCATCATAATTGCAAATATACTAAGAAACATCACAGCAAATGCATTAGTATACATTTATTATCTCAATCACTCCTGGTAAGTTTTTGAACAATCACTGCAGAAACAGAAGGAAGTACAAGGTAGAAAACATAACTACGCGAAAAGGAGAAACTTATCGCAAAACAAAACTTCCCAACTTACCACCCCATATTCATATTCAGCTGGAAGGATTTGTAAATCACCGCATCTTTGTCTCCCTTTTAGACCACTCTGCCATTTGAATTTTCAAACTACTACCGTCTCCTCCAACTATAACAGAAAATGTCCAAAAAATTATGCTTAAGGTTCAATAGCATGATACATTACAAGTTATCTCAGACAAAATTGTACGAGATGGATTGTCTGCAATGAAAACTAATATGGCTATGCTTGATTGCACAAAATTGTTTCTTACAAAACCGTGCTTTCTGCTCGTACTAGTAAAGACTCTCCGGTACGTCAAAACTAATAATAACAGGTAAATGCAGAGAGAAAGAGAAACACTGCGCACCTGGTAGTAGTAATTGAGTCAGAAAGGGATGATTGTAGCAGCTCCATCAAATTAATACGGCCAACAACAGATGAGCTGCTAGTTACTCGTCTCTTTGAATAAAATCAACATCGAGTTCTTCAAGGAAGGTGAGTGACTTCTTAAGATCATAGGGTATCGACTCCTTATTTAGTTTATCGCATCTGCGGATCTCTAATTTCCGGAGAGAAGTACATAATCGTAACTCCGGTAGAGACGTTAAAACAGAGCAATTTACTAACCATAGCAACAATGACTACTTAAGATACTTTTAATCTTAATGGCTCCAATCTCAAAGAAATGAGCCTGTTTAAGCCTGAGGTAACCAAACCTGGTTACAGTCAGGAATGGAAAAGCGCATGTTGGCTAGCTATTTGAAACCTTGTTGATTTACAATATTTTTGTTCCACTATCAATTGAAAAAGTGTATAATGTCGAAATCCCGTCATATCAGTTTTCATATAAAAAGCATAACAACATTCACAAAACTTCTTCTACTATCTTTTTACATATTTGAGAAAGTTAAAGACGTAACCAAAACCCAGTTCTGGTATCCCCAACCCTTTGGGGATTTTGTAACGTAACATGGTTTCCTGAAGTCAATGTCTGATTATCCTCACCCATTAGGTGATTGGAACTTCCAATACCATTAATAGCATCAATGGGATAATGCAAATTACTAACGTGATCTATGTTAGGTTGAGTAATACTCACCTCTTCCTCGGCTTCTTTGTCCAGCTCTCCAATTATCATCTCCATAGTAGATTTCGCAGTTTGGTAAGCATTTATTGATATTGCGGACTTAGCACAAAGATTAAAAGTGAGTTGGCAAAGATCGTTAAAACGCAAGGCTTGAGCTTTCTGACAGTCGTCTTGCGCTTTCCTACATCCTTCACCCAAGAAAACCCCAACTTTTGCCTTTTTTGTCCACCTTTTCCTGATGTAGACATCTGGAACCAACATAATATTCCGCACAGTGAAGACTTTAAAAATATGCTTACAAAGAATGCCCGTGAACTCAAAATTCTGACAATCACAATTCACTTGTATGTCATTATTACAAGAGCTGAAACTAACAAGGCAACTCCTATTTTGACCCCACCTTGACACCGCATATGTCCCATTTGTTCCTACCCTTGCTGTTTCTTCAGCAATGTAGCTAAAACTCTCACAAAATTCCTTATGGAACTCTTTAAAGACTGATCTTGTGTACAGATCAGCAGCTTGTTGTTCCATTGGAACATCTAACTTCAAAACAGGCCGTGTTTCAAGAGACTGAATGTCTTCCGATATTTCCTCATCCCGTCTATGATCAAGCGCCTTCTCGTACTGCTTGAGAAACTCATAAAGAGGAAGTGGCTCATTCACGAATCCATTGAAGTAAGAATTTATACTCTCGATGCATTGAATCTTCATCATATTTGCGTGGAAAACATGCCTCGAGTACACTGGAGCCCACATGTGCCGTTTCTTGTACAAATTATCCAGCCACTCATTTTCATGAAGCTTGTACTTTTCATGTAACAATGCCCAACTTGACTCAAATTCATCACACCATTGTGTATCATAGATACATTTCTTCAAATCTGTAATAAATGCATCCCTCATATTTTCCAAATGACTAAAATGATTGGAAGCATCCACGAGAATCTCCCCTAAACATAAACTCTGACGGGTACCTGGTAAAACTTGCTCAATTGCTTTCATCATTGCTGCATCTCCATCAGTAACTATTGCAACTGGACGACGTCCAGACATGGCTTTCAAAAATGTCTCCAACAGCCATGTTAAGGACTCCTCATTCTCGTTCAATAATATTGCACAACCAAATAAAACTGTCTGAAGGTGATGATTTATACCTAGAATCGGTGAAAATGCCCGTCCGTATTTGCTGATCCCATAGTTACTCCTGCAATAAACTACATCACCGAAGTACCCATAATCCATCCTTGATCTCGTATCAGCCCAAAAGAAGTTTAACATTCGATCATCCTTACCACCTTGTATGGCATAAAAGAAGGATGGACTCTCGGTTTGCATTTCCCTAAAGTAATTTAGAAGAGCCCTTACATCTCCTTTTTCTGGTTTCTTTATCTTACAATCACTCATGCTCATGTCTACTTGAATAGATTGAATGCGTCTTTGAGACCTCAGCATATGCTTTTCCCCTGAATTAGCACATTCATGGTTGTGTTCTTCGTCAAATTTACGCACAACCCATTTACCATCAGTAACCCTTTTGACATCCAACTTGGCACTGCAACCCACTCTTATAGACCTTACATTTCGTCTTCTCACCTTTACTAAGACACCATCTTTCATTTTCTTTGGTTCCTCGTCATCATTATCACGCCTCTTTCTGCGATGACCTTCCTTAGAACAACAAAATCGTTGAAATATAAGAGCTCCATCTATATTTGATCTACGGTTTTTGGCTCTTCGAATGCTGAAACCAACAGCCCTAGCATATTCATTGTAGTAAAAATATGACTCATCAAGAGAGTCAAATTCCATTCCGACAAATGGTTTATAGAATGTCCCATCATTGGGTGCATCCATTTCAGCTTCCTTAAGTCTCTGCTTAATCCACTGCTTATAGCCAGAGGAAAAGATCAGCTCTTGCTGATTCACTTGTGAAGGTGGTGTCTCTTGTGACGCGAGGTAGATCTTCTCGTCTTCTTCAGTAGCCTAATAGAACATCAGATACCATAACTAATGAGCACATAGATTTTAGTACGAAAACCCTCGTAATAAAAGACGGTTCTATGGAGAAAAAAGGTTGTTAAACCTAGTTGCCTTATATATGTCGACTACGTGCTTAAAATTTTCTGAATGAAGGTGATAAAGCAAGAAAAACATGTGAGCATCATTAAAGCACAGGTACAGTAAAGCACCTCTTTTTGTTATTTTAGACGTTTCCGTCAGAACTATGAACCAAATAATCCTAACCTTTGAAGAAGAGACCTTATCGTCCTTCACTTCTGGACCATTTGGCTTACTTAGATCAGATTCTCCAACTGACAAGCTTGGGATCACAAACCCGTCTGTATCTGTACAAGATAAATTCAAGACAAGAATTTCATCAATGTGTATGTGAAATAGAAAAACTTGACATGCAACTGACAAGTATTGGATTATGATTGGAACACCTTGCTTCCAGATTCACAAATATTCTAAGCACGTGAACAAACAAGATATTACCATGTGTTGCCTGCTGTAAATTTCCATGTAATAATCTTAGGAATTGCTATTAAGCTTAACATCATACCGTACCCACAGTTTCAATCAAGTTTTCAAGAATCAATATTGAAAAGTTTACCTTGGCCAGACAGTTTTATCCACTGACAAGAAAAAGCATAAAGATAACATAAAGAGTAATCACAGACCAGTGCTTGTGAAGTAACTCGTAAGTTCAAGTCTTAAAGATGATACGGATTTACAAGACCACAACATAGCGGAACAAGCAATTAAGTCCACAAAAATTCCACTATGTAATGAACCATTTTCCCCACAAAAAATCCACTATTAATGAACCCTTTCCCCCACAAGCAATGTGGACAGCAGATAAGTTGTTTTGTCTGTTGTTACTGTCGTTGTTCTTTAATATATCCAGTATCTCCTACTTTACTAATCAACACATATTTAACAATCCTTACCTTGTTTACTGAGCAAAGTTAATAACAGATGTTTTTCTTAGAAGTTAATATGAAGGGGAAGTCCTTGAAGCACAAACAAACTCGAAGTCACACTGAAACAATGATATTACCAAGGATAGAAGATGCTCGTGGATGAGCAATTCCTGGACAAGCCTCCTTAAGAGTAATATACAACTAATAGGTCTTCAGAACTTGAGAATAGGTTTCTCTCTCAGAGCCGGTCCAGCAAAGGTTGGGAAGCTAATAGCACTTTTATAATCATCCAGTCTGTTTCTAATTCAATGAATCACACAGCTTTGTTCATACAGAAACACATCTACAGTCTCCCTAAGATATTTCCAGAGGAAGAAAGAGTACCCTAGGTGGAACAACTGTGGGGGGGAAAATTCAATCACCAAATAAAACCAATACACAGCAACAATCAGAACACCAAAAGAACTTTTTTTTTTCTTATAATATAAAATTTTAAGAAATGCCCAAAGAACGATTAATCAGGAATTGCCCAAATTAGATGATAAAAAACAGAAAATGGAGAATCAAGTAAATTCAAAATATTCCAATCAAGGTTATAAAGTTTTCAATCAGGTTATAAAGTATGACGAAAACAAAAATGGTTAGGGACTTACCCCACTCATCTTCTTCGATTTGTTGAACAGTATTCTGCTCCATTGAACAGAGACGATCATAGATGTCGATGGCTTGGGTATGGTGCCCCGAGTCCTCAACAGAACTCCCAAGTATAGATATGACCAGATATGTTTAAGTTAAGAATACAGATTTCTCTAAAATTCACTTAGGATGGAGGCAGCTGAAAAAGAAAGAGAAACCCTAATAAATGCTCAAAATTGTCGATTGCTTCTGAGCAGAGATTAGTTGTTACAGTCTTCCATAGAGGAGATCTCCGGTTGGGTTCTGATAATCATCTATAGAATGAGTGTTGCGACTGTTGTCTGATAGACCAAAAAACCAGCAATGCTTTTATTTCTACCCTACTTACACTCTACTTTGACCTAAACTGACATCATGCTTGTGATTTTGGCACTAGCTTTTGACCTGAATTTACATTACCGGCTTTTAAGTTTGGCACATTTTTATTTCAGAGAATAAATGAAATATGTTCTTCTAGATTTGCACTTGACTCCCATAAACAATGATTGCATTTTGTGAAAATTTATATTCTACTGATTTGAATTTTAACATGAGATAAACAGTTAAAGATTAATCCGACATATTATGTAGTTTTAAAAATGTCAAATTTCCACTGTCAATTATTCCTACCACTTTTTTTTTTTTTTGATGGAATTCCTACCACTTCAATAATAGGAGTTCAACAATTGTGTACAACCCATTGCGGTTGCATGGGGTTAGAGCATTACTGAACATTCTGCTCCTGATCCGGGTCTGGTATCAGTATTACTGAAACGGCTGAAACGGGAAATCACCTAACTGAGAGGACCACTTAAACCCAGAACTGCACTTGATGAAGGAATTAAGATGATGCCAGATGACCATATCTTGCCAACATATGACAAAAGCAAAGATGAATACCAGAGACATTCTAAATATGGATTGAATCCAATTAACATTGCAAAAGGTCATTCTAACATGAACTCCTTCGGCAATGCATGAAACTTAGATGCTTTTAAATGATCTCCATCAACTGTATCGGGGTCACAAATTCACGTTAACCCGAAATTCTAGCTAACAAGCAATCTTCATCTGAGTTTAGAAAGAGCAGCTGCAATGCTTGAGCCAACAAGTGCGTTGTTCTTCACAAGTGCAATATCTGAAGCTTAGTTAAGGAGAAATTGGCAGCAAAATAAACTGAATGGATAGCTTCAATATTGCAGTTTCAATACGCATTTGTAATTTTTATAATCACCAAAACTAGAGATGGTCAATCAACAAGGAAAGATTATACTAAAAAAGCACACCCATCAACGCCTACATAGATCAGAACCCAAAACCAAGAAAACACCCGCCATGACACAAACTCCAGAACCCACCCCCACCCCCTTAACTCATCTATTCTTACAGTTCAGATAAACACTTCATTAGAGAAAGACCTTGGGATTAAAATTATTAGCTGTAGCCATAGGAAAACTCATGACAAATGCAACTGTGGAACAAAGTTATGCTAAAGATGATCCTGTGGTAACTTCAAGCGTATGATACAACATTATAGCATATAATACATATTCTTTCTCCTGCAATGACTATAAATCCTTAACTGATACTGGTATAACTCTAAACTCTGAAGAAATTCTACCATAAAGGCTCGAACAACTATAGCACAGTATAGCCAAACATATGACACCAGGAAAAGGATACTTGATGCCAGTGAGGCACCTTTAGTTAGTTCGTTCACTTTTGCGAGCAAAAAAGGTGTTTCAGCATTTCCAGACACATTTTTTTCCCTGAAATTTAAACCAGGTTGAGAGAAAGAATAAAAACATAGAGAAGTCCAAAGTCAAATTAATGTGAACAAAGATTAGAGATTAAAGTTTAGGATTAAAGTTTAATGAGGCTTGACTAATGTATACCTTGCTTCTTTTAGGGCAGTTTGTATTGCAGATTCTATCATTCTTCCTGAAGCAGCATGTTCTTTCGGTATTGGAACACCAATTAGGATGCCAGATCCAAGTCCGAGTTTCAGGTTGGCATCTAAAAGACAAAATCAACTTAAACATATTACCAGAAGTACAAAGAGATACATATTATAGAAAGAAAAGGAAGGGGTCATGCCTATAAGCCGAGCGCAGTCTTCGGGAGAATCTACACGACACGGCACCTATAGTTTGAATGGCATGCAAAATAAAATCATTACAACTTGAGAGTCCAAAATTAACAGAAGAAAAATAGAGCTCCACAAAAAATTAGTGATATTGAAAACACGGAAACAAATATAAAGTTCCGATAGTAGCACCTGGCAGCCACTTGTTTCTGTAAAAAATGCTGGGAACTCATGGGTCTTATAAGACGCAACTGTAACACCTTGTGTTTCCTGTATGGAGATTTCACTTGAGATGCATTAGTATCTTCATATATAATTTTATGTGACATTAAAAGACAAGTTGGGCGTTATGTACCAAATATTCTAAAGTTCTTGGAATATCTAATATTGATTTGATACCGGCAGATATTACTGCAACCGGAGACCTTCCAAGCTCAGTCAGATCAGAAGATATATCCATAGCTGCAAACACAATAAGAGCATTTTACTTTTACAGAATGAAACATTGCGATGATACTTCGATGTTCACAAACCCATTAGTAACTGCAAGAAGGTTAATCTATTCATATATATAGCATAAGATATGACAAAAGGCCACAGTTCCAACTAACTGCAAGCCAACAATAATCCTTGACTCCTAGTTAAAAAGAATCAAGATGATAGGTCTTACTCTGTTCACCATGTCTGTGCACCCCTCCAATTCCTCCGGTAACAAAAACAGGGATCCCAACCTGCACGAAATTGGGTTGAGTTTGAATATTTAGTTTCTTTTTTGGTAGGTAAAGAGATACTTCAGTTATTGAAAGGAAAGGTTTATGAGATATGAACATAGAAGGAGAATGAAAAAAGAGGAGTGCTGTGGAGGGAGGGGAGGAGGCTGAAAATCTTCTCTGAGGTAACAAATAGATTTATGTATAATTTTCTATGGACGACAAGGAATCCAAGAAAACGAAAATAGAGAAAAGCTGGGAAGTTAGTTACCTTAGACGCAAAGAAGATAGTTGTTGAAACAGTTGTTGCGCCATTTCCTCCACTTGCCACCTGGGAAGGCATAACATATAAGAAATTGAAATACTTCAACAGCCTGGTGACTCTGATTATCTGGTAAGTCTTTTGCTAGCAAGGGATTTGAGGACAGGTCAGGTCTTGCAAGGATAGACATGGTATCGGAAGGATGTTACACAGAACAAAACAAAATTTAACTATATCTTTTGCAAATCTTTTCAACAGTTTGAATTATAGATACTCCGATATTTGAACAAATTAAGGACTGATCAATCAACGTATCCCAGATTATGACTCACAATATGTGCAATGTCCCTACGAGCTGTCTTTTGAGCTTTAGTGCCAAGACTTGCAAGCCTCTCTAGTTGTTCATTGCTAAGACCTGAACCAGCAAAGAAGAAAAACTAAGCAAGTAAGCATAAACATATCGATAAATGAACAAGGAAGGGTTTTCCAATAATATTCCGCAGTCCTAAGCAAAAACCTCAAGAATGTCATTGAATGCTATGGTACATATTGAAATTGAAATGATAAAATAACAACAGTTTTATCCTTATCTTTATTAACATCACGAAATGTAAATATATCAATCATCAGAGCACCATCACAATCAACATATAGTTAAACAATACTGTATGAGTGACAGTTCTAAATCATAAATGAGAACCTATGCATGGTGTGCCGTCTAAAATAGCAATTGTGGCAGGAACTGCTCCATTCTCCCTTACAATTGCCTCCACCTCCTTTGCAGTTTGTAAGTTCTGCGGATAAGGCATTCCTGAACTTAAAAGAGAAAACAGATAATCACACTCTGACCTAAACACAGTAGCAGACAGCTCAAAGCAGAAAGATAAATGACAAAAATCAATTAGCATACCATGTGAAATTATAGTGGATTCGAGAGCTACAACAGCACGTCCATTTGACAAAGCATCAAACACTTCTGATGATATCTTGACATCCCCTTTATTAGAACCATTCTCACTCTATACCCCCATTTCACAAATTCACGACCAAACACAGTAATTCAGTAAGAAAGAAATTGAAGTCTTTCAAAATCGAATCCCTAATGGTAAGTTACATTTAACATTGATTTGAAAGATATTACCTGTTTTGTTTGTTCAAATTGCCTTTGGAGATTAACCAATCTTGAGAGGGCTGAAGATGATGACATTGCCAAGTGAGTGATGATTAGGGTTTCAGTGAGAGAGTGTGTGTAGCTGTGAAGATCCCACAGTACACCCAAAGTAGGTTTTTATGAGGAATCGGAGGTTTTGATTGGAGTTGCAAGTATCACTGTTATAAAAAAAAGGTGGAATTTGACTTTGAGATCAAAAAGTCATAGAACGGTTAGGTTTGATCCGAAAGGTCCATCCGGCGGTCTATGTCATCCGGACGGAGTTTTTGGTTTGGACGGCTAAAAAAAATCAGTAAATGTTAAGTTGTGGGTTTTGGGTGAAAGAAATTATTGGCGAGGGCTCGGGGTCGACTAGGGCCGTTCAGATATTCCTCTTCTAAATCTAAACACGGATCGCACTTTGGTCCATTCTTCGCTCTTCTAAACTCGGTGAAAGGCACTACCACTACCACCACCACCCATTCTCATCACTGCACCTTTCCTTTCACTTTAATCTGTAATCTCAACTGCAACATCAACCTTTTTTTTTTTTTTTGCTAAGTCCAAAGATTTATTAAATCAAAAAACGTAATTATAAGAATTACAAGAGGTTCAAAGACCCCCCACCCGCATAAACCAAAGAGGCAACAGAAATAATGCATCTACAAGCATCCACACGATTTACATGGTATTTACTTTAAGCATTTGATTCAGGAAGCCATTATAGGAAGAAGTGGTGTCTATGTGTCCAGGGAACAAGGACGGTCAAGATTTGCCGAATTGATTTTTCAAGGAGGACGGTCAGGATTATTCCTCAGCCCAGATAACTCAACTCAACCAAACCCAACCATATCTACTTATGCTCAGGCGAAGGACAGCTAGACCGTTATACTATTGACTCGGACTCTCGGTCCGCATTATTCAACTATCCATTCTGACCTCATGTATCCAAATGTTGAAAACTAGTTCTCTTCCTAAATTGACTACATTATAAGAAGAAATGGTGTCTATGTGTCCAACGAACAAGGATAGTCGAGATTGGCAGAATTGGTTTTTCAAGGAGGATGGTAAGGATTATGCCTCAGCCCAGATAACTCAACCCAACCATGTCTACTTATGCTCAGGTGAAGGACGGCTAGACCGTTATACTATTGTCTCGGACTCTCGGTCCACATTATTCAACTATCCATTCTGACCTCATGTATCCAAATGTTGAAAACTAATTCTCTTCCTAAATTGATATTTAGTAAAATATTTACCTTTTGAAGCATGATCATCTGTAATCGTTATTGAATACAAACATGACATTGATATTGTATAATTATTAAATCTTTCTCTCAAACCTCTGCCTTCTCTCTCACTCATCTTCTATTCTTTCTCCTTTGACCATTATTCTTTCTCCGCCAAAAGAAACCCTAACTTTTGAGACCTGTAGAAGCGTCAAAGCACTTTCACCAACTAAAATTGAGGAGATCGAAGTAGAGGTTAAGGTACAACTTCACTGTTAATTGAATTTTAGGGGCTTTAGTTAAAGTTAGTTGGGGGTATCACTGATTTTATAGCAGTAGGGAAACGAATAAGGTGATTTAGTTGATTAAGAAGTTCCATTATAAAGGTAACTTTTGTAGTTCTATTTTCAAACTTATAATTTAAAAACATAACCAAACATTAGGATCATGATGGATACTTTTTATGGAGATAAATGTTAGAAATTGTGCTTGATTTATGATGGAGATATTTTCTGAGATAAATATCGTGTAAGCAACTTCTTTCATACCATAATCTCACCTAATAAAACTTGACTTTCAATACCTTTTCAAGATAACTTTTTGACATGTAAAAAGCTACACAATGATGATCCTTGCATCACCATAATGATTATGTTTGTTTGACTTTTAAAATATAATCCTTAGATTGGATTTGTTAGAATTTTTACATTTGGCTAATTAATGTATCATGGAAACATGATGCCTGTAAATTGTTCCAATGATTTGCTTAAACCAGTATTGGTCTGGACTATTGATGATAACCAAACTATGGTGTTGGAGACGGGGACATCTTAATCACTCAGGGTGATTGGGCATTCTTTAGCAAAAAATTTCACACCAAAAACCATTTTCAAATCTAATAGAAAATGAAAACAAGAAAAAACGATACGTTTTAAAAAAAAACAATATAAAATGATTTTTGAAAGTTGTTTTTGAAAATTGTACCAAACAGACCTTAACTTTTACACACATAACAAAAAAAGTAGAAATCTTATGAATACTATGAACATTTACAGATAAATATTTGTTTATCATATTATTTACATGTGTTTTTTTTACCCGTTACTCTTCCAAGTGAAACTCTATATGTTCTTATTAAAATTAAAAGTCGAGATGTTTAGTTTGTTTTGTCTAAACAAAACCTAGCATACTATTTTCATACACCATAGGGAAAAATTAAAATCATGATGTTTAATTTGTTTTATCTAAACAAAACCTACATGCTAGACAAAAAATAGGCCATACAACACAAATCAAATGAAGATGTTGAGCCTCGGCCGTAAGATGAGGTGATACCTAGTGAAAGTTAACAACTACAGACAGAAGCGATTTTCTTTTTTTGATAAAACAAAAGCAATTTTCTAGTCACAAGCCTTTTCTTTTCTCTCTCAAAGCTTACTCGTCCTTTGATTTGTTTTCATTCGGCGGGAAGCATACCCTAATCTAAAAATCCCATCTCTCCTTCCTTCTCTGATGGCGACACTGATCTGAATGTACAGTGATCGACCGGATAAGCACCAAGTATTTAAATGTCGTTGAGGAACCTGGGTTGGAGAACCTGCAAGCCGAAAAACAACCGGAAGATCAAGTTAATGCAAATGCTTTACATGTTCAAAGTAACTTGAAATACTTCTCCCACTCTGTCTTCATACTCTATTATCTGATAGCCGGTATTGTGGTTGGAATAACCACTCCTTATGTTTTCTTCAACCCTCTGGCTGATGTCATAGCAGTCTTCACTGGAACTGTGGGGTTGGTTTATGTTGTTTTGAGGCTCATATTTGCAAGGGTCAAAGGAAGAGGAGATCCAGTCTCAGGTGTGAGTCTGTTCATGAGGGTTGTTGTGAGGATGGGTATCGTGTATGAGTTATTTTGTATCATATCAGATCTTGTGAAAAGTAGGCTTGATAGGATTCCAGCAGCAGTAGTTGGAGCTACTGCGCCAAGTTCATCTCCTCCTCATCTTGCAAGGTATACCCACTACTCACTGATAGTATTGATATGCCTTGCAAGCCTGTATGGTGTTTTTATTTGTGATATTGGACTTGGGCTGTACGGAGGTGGAGAAACTGGAATTGAAGAAACCTCTATGGTCCTCTTCGCAGGGTTTTTGATGACTTTCTCCAATACTCATGCTGGATTAAACGTCACGGCGGCTGTTATTATGGTTTTCACTCTGGCATTAGCTAATATGCTTTACAGTTCTCAGACTTTGGACGCCTCACTCCTCCCAACAACAAGTGGGATACAGAGGAGGATTATTAGGTTGGAAAGTGTGGTTGTTGACCCAAGAAATGATCACTTGCATTTGGCACCGGAGGTGGAGGAGAATGTTAATAAATGCTGAGGAAAAGGAGGAGAATGTTGATGGTGAAGAGTAGTTGTTTTTGTGTTGATCATTGAGTTTGATGATGTGTGTTGGTGATGGTTAGATTATTAAGTTAATTAATTAGTAGTGTTTTGTTGAAGCAATTAATTAGTGTTTTTACTGTTGTTAGTTAAAAATTAGCAGTTAAAAAAAATCAACAATCGTTATGTTGTAACGTGGGCAAAATGTTGTAAGATCGTTGATGTAACACCCCGAGGTCCGGACCAGGGTCAAACCCATATGGAGATCCGAACTCGAAGCGTTACGGGTCGAAAAGAGACTTGTGCATGTAACTATTCTAATATATTTATTACAACAAACATAATTTAGCCTTTCTAACATGAGTTTAAATATATGAATTCGCTAATCATCTTTAATAACCTTTTCAATAGACATATTATTTCAAATTACATTTCAAGCAATACAAGAATGCGATAAAATCAATAATAAGATAACTTCTTAGTTCCACTTCCAACTTCAATAAATCTGCAAGGAATGTCAATTGGGGTGAGATGACAACTCAGTAGAATGCATTGCCAATCTCAAAACATGCATAACAATATCAACGAATCAAATATCGAAAAACATGAGAATACAACATAATTTCGATTAATCAAAGATATATATTTTCAACCAACAAGATTACCAGACAAGTATTATTTTCACCAAATCATCCAATTCACTTGTCCAATCATGATTTCACAATACCAATATTTTTGTCGATAACTTATCAAATTAGATTTCAACACTTGAGTTCATAATACCAATAATTGAAAAAACGGGGGTCTAACAACCATACCCAGTATTTTGTTTAGGCAATCTGTATGGACAAACTCCAATATAATTTGCAAGAGAATCAACTAGACAGTCAGACTCAAACAATGGAAATATATCCAAGAGTTGTATCTCTGTTTCTCAATGTAATCAGCAAATCAAACAGATAGAATCCATGAGCCTGATTATTATGAGAAACAACTTGAACGGTACCAAAGACCAATGTTTAATTGTCAGTCAATTTATATCGACAACCAAAGGTTGGATTATCTAATTGATTGAACTACGCACAACCTGTGATATTTCAATTATATAATCAAATATAATGCGGAAAAGAAATAACACAGACACCAGAAATTTTGTTAACGAGGAAACCGCAAATGCAGAAAAACCCGGGACCTAGTCCAGATTTGAACACCACACTGTATTAAGCCGCTACAGACACTAGCCCACTGCAAGTTAACTTCGGACTGGAATGTACTTGAGCCCTAACCAATCTCACACTAATCAAGGTACAGTCGCGTTCCTTACGCCTCTGAATCCCAGCAGGACTCTACGCACTTGATTCCCTTAGCTGATCTCACTCACAACTAAGAGTTGCTACGACCCAAAGTAGAAGACAAATCTGTCTCACACAGAAAAGTCTATTAAATAGACAAATTTGTCTCCCACAGAAATACCGATGAGTTTTGTTCCGTCTTTTGCTAAATCAAGGTGAACAGGAACCAATTGATATACCGGACTTATATTCCGTCATTTAGATACGGTTACCCATATCTAAATGAAGTGACATTTCATTTGTGTGTAACAAGCTAAGTTCGATCTAACGGTTGAAAGATACTAGCTTGAGTCTAATCAGGTTTTCATTTAACGGTGAATATTGAATACTTTGTTACCAAGGTAACATTGATTGCAAATCCTGATTTGAAGACTATATAAGGGAGAACTCTAGCAACTGGGAAACTTAATCCCCACACATCATGTGTGATACTAGTTGCGACTAGAGTCGATTCTCCTTTAACCTAGGTTTTTTCTAAAACCATTATAGGTTAACGACTTAAAGACTTAGACCCAACTATTTTCTCTGTAGTTGCGTGTTCTTATCTTACTTTGTTCTATCGTAGTGAGTACTAGCTTCTTTAAGATTTGCTCGAGATTTATTCTTGATAAGCACGTAGGTGCTACATTTTATACCCATATTTATATAAGCTAGGAATCGAGATTTTGGCTAATAACACACTACAAGAAAATTGGACTTTAGCGACTACCTGGATTCAGTTGGTACAGGGCAGGTTTTAGTGGATGGAGCTCTATAGCAACCCACATGGCAACCGATATGCTCTGTGGGTGAATGCTGATTTGCTCAAGATGTGTACCAACAATGTTTCTGGAACAGATATCTGCCGACTACAATGAGGCGACTAAAGTCCTAGTTAGCGCAGTTTTCCGGTAACTACGAGCTATTGTTGGTAGAGTACGTAAAGCATTATTGCTGAAATATTTAACCCACAAAAGAGTTTGTTGCTGAAGACTTATACATTGTTTGTAAAGGAGGCCAACTAAAATAGTTGTCAGTCGCTGAAGGATTTAACTTACTGAATTTTAGTTGTTTGAATGTTGGCAACGAGCTGTAGCCGCTAGATGTATCGAGGGAAGAGAGCCTCCTCCAACTAAATGTTAGTTGTTCAAGAGCTTAAGCTTCCATATTGGTCGTCGGATAAGAATTTCAGCCGCTGGTTTTTGAGTTGGTACAAGGGTTAGGCCACCTTCTTTGTGGTTGTCCAAGGTTTCTAACCTCTGTTTCCTAGTTGGTTCAAGAGTTTGGCCATCCCATTTGGTGTTGGTCAAGGTTTCTAACCGCTGTTTTTCTGGTCGTTTCAATGTTAGTTCTGAGTGGGTGAAGCTCTTCCCACATTGGCCAAGGGTGTCACCCATTTTCCTTAGGGTGTTGGATAAGATAAATACTTCAATTATAAAAATCCAAGAAAATTCAGAACTTTTTATTGATTATTTTCGATCATTGAATCAGTACAATTAGGCTAGATAGGTACAATGATATTTTAAAAATAAAATCTGGTCATTAACCTAGATAAGCATTCAGGTAGTTTCCACCTGCACCTTACGGACGTTTTGTACAGACTGCACACTTCATAACTGGCCACTCAAATGAGCAAGCAAGTGATCTGCAGCTGCCAATTAATAGTTTCAGCTTGAACCAGGGCTTCATCCTCTTGAAAGGCATGAAATTTGTCCTTGTTTATCTTCTTTAGACCTGCAGAATTCCAATTACTTTTTTTTTAGCTAAACAAATTGAACATGACCAACAGTTGTTTTGTATTTGATGGACTACCATATCTTTAAAATCCACATGAACCATGCATCCAATTCCTAGTCTTCTATTTCACTAACTCAAATCTCAGTAAAAGCAAAAGATTGTCATAGTATATCCACCAACATAACCAGACATCAATTTCCGGTATGGTTCAACACAAGCAAAGACACATCCACAAGGTCCCAAAAATATGATTAAACTAAACTGAAAACTCTTAAGCAATAATAACACAGTACCCTTTGACTTAAGAATTACAATCAGCAGTTACAACTCCTAACAAAATTCAAAAAAGATAGAATCAATAAGCAACTAGAAATGTGAGACAATTACTATTAACAGATCAATAGATTTATGAAGCTCAATCATCAACTATTTCAAGAACTTTATCCCCGCTACTTCGTTCTTACTAAATACGTTTTCAACAATCAACTAATTAGGAAGGGAGAACTACAGTTGACACTCTCGTAACTATCTGTGCAGGCAGGCGAAACTACATATTGACAACCTTGTACCCTCATCCCTATCAATACATAGATGGCAACATCAATGGACTATCAAGTGTCATTTATATAAGATTGAAGTAAATTGTTTCTTTGACAGCCAGGAATCTAGATAAACTAAAAGCTCATGTTTTCCAAACGCAACATTCAAACCAGCCATTTAAGAGCTGTAAGAGGATGAATTACTGGGCTTACAATCAAAATCTTACTACATGAAAACCAGCCATTGTCTATGTCACACTGCTACTACACCATTCAAAAAACAACTACTATCAGGACTCAATCAAGAAAACAAACACTGTCAAATTAAATGTTACATCATAAGAATAAGTAAGAACAATAACCTGAGCTCGGAGGAAACCAGAGAGAGCGAGAGAGCAAAGGTGCAGAGTTCGCCAGTGTGAATGCCACTCATCAATATGTCAAATATTTAGCTGAACGGAAGCATGATCTTTTGCGGTAATTATCCTATTTGTAGCAAAACTACAATTCAAAATAGCAAATGATATCAAACTCATTACTTAAATTAAGATAATATTAAACTAAAGACACAAAACAACAAATAATGGAGTTTTACCATATTTTGTCCCTCTTGACAGTTTCGGAGAATTGGGAAACCATCTGCAAGGTTGTACACACCATCTTCACAGTGAAGAGATAATCACTTCCCACCCCAAGGAAAATTTCATCTCCATCTTCGATCTCCTGTATGCAAAACCTGAGAACCATGGATACCGTTAGACATGAATCTCTATCAGTGAACAAGTCAAAAGAAAACTGAAACTATGAAGCCCATTTCGAATCCAATTATATTCGTCAAGGATTACACAAACAAAACAATTTTTATCAGTTGATACAGATCCCCAAAACACGGAATTAATATATTCTGGGGACAGAATAGTAGTCAGTATCGTTGTTAACCTGAATTAAAAAATCATCGGATGTTCCTCGAGATCTCGAGGACTGTCAACTCATTGAGCTTACTATGAAGAATAATGTAATACTTTCTACAAAACTGTATACCTATGGGAAGTAGGCGCTTTCTTCACACCAGCATATTATTAAAAGTGAACATAAGTTAAAAAGACTTAATATTCTAAATTAAGTAGAAAGCAATTAGAATTGAGGGATAAATAGGTGACGCTAGCGCATTAAGTGGGAGATATAAAGTAATCCAAACTGTAGTTTCCACATGTGATTAGAACAAATATGATGTCATGTTAAGACTGTAATAATAAAGATTTCCTGGTGACCCAAGAAGTTTCGTATAATAGAGATTCCCTGGTGACCCAAGAAGTTTCGAAATTTATATATCAGCATACACCACCTTCATAATTTGCGAATAAAACTAAGCCATTGATATAGCATTAATATGATTTATATTGATATCAAGTGGATTAAGATTCCTAAGTAGGTAGCTTGTATTGTAAGGAAGAAATTAAAAAGTTCTGCTTGGACAAAAAATATTTCTAAATTTCAACTACCCAACTTAACCATCAAATTTAAATACGTAACCGGCTTTACCATAATTGACCACATATACGGATATACCACCCCAAACAGCTACAACAAACAATATAAAACTTTAGCAAATATATAGTGGAATTGGCATATATTGACAAAAGTACTTCATATCCACATACCTACAATATTTAGCATTGTCAAAAGCACGCAACTTCACATCATGCCGTCTAGGGAAAAAATTGACCATTAGAATGTTATACAGTACATAAAATTCTTTAATCTTACTCCAGAAGATAAAATAGTAGAAACACACCTTCCAGTTCCAAGCTTCTCCATGGCTTTACCATAATTGACTACATATACGGATATACCACCCCAAACAGCTACAACAAACAATATAAAACTTTAGCAAATATATAGTGGAATTGGCATAGAATGACAAAAGTACTTCATATTCACATACCTACAATATTTTGCTTTGTCAAAAGCACACAACTTCACATCACGCCATCTAGGAAGAAAAAAATGACCACTAGAATGTTATACAGTATAAAACTCTTTAATATTACTCCAGAAAATAAAATAGTAGAAACACACCTTCCAGTTCCAAGCTTCTCCACAACGTGGACAAGTGCTTCTACCTCATGAACATAGAAAGGTCTCCTAATACGGCGTTGAACAGATTTACTTGTTCCCTTGGAAGAACTACCCTGCACATTTGTTGTTGATTCCCATTAAAAATTAATTTGCCTCGTTTCTGCAATTAACCACTTGCATAAATTAGCAAATCAACACAAGGTAACTGAGAAAATGTGAGAAACCTATGTGAGATATCAAGCAACTTACGTTTCGACTCGTCAGAGTTGCAATCGCACTTCTACCCATCAGAGAATTGTGCAAAGGGATCAACTCTCCAAGACTTTGTGATAATCCCCTTCTAGCTCTTCCCGACGTAAACACTATAGAAGAAACAAAAATGAATGAGTGACTACGATATAAACGAGAACAGATAAATGAAAGACTGAACCATATTCAATTCTTCTGCTCCAACAATATAGAGAACCCCAAAATCCAACAGTGATTTTTGTACAAAATAGAACAGAATTGTGTGAAACAAATGTATATATATTTCATGACCATTTGACATTTGTTGGTGGCTTCCATCTTGCAATTGCACATGTAACTGATCAACTCGCCCGCTAGATCTTTGTAATAAACCCCCTACTTCTTCCCATCGTAATGTCTACGGACAAAGAAAACATTGATGATAATAAAAAGGTTACAAACAATAAAAATCTCTTAATGATAAAGCTGCACTATAACATGTGAAAAAAAAAACTTGAGTTTACATTCTTACTAAGGAATAACCCCATTATTGGAAGTTAAGCTGTGTTGCTGTAATGACTACAACAAATTCCAACATATAAAAATCAACCTAAAAATTGTTTGCATGCTAAATCCCTAAAATTACATCTTCAAACAAAAAATGACCATAAGAATCAAATAGTTTACACACATGCAATATCTAGTATTAGAATCAAACCCTAAAATTAAAACTAGATGTGAAGGAATCCTGAAAAGAGAAAGGGTTTCTCTATAAATCAAATAAAAGAAAAAAAAACACTAAAACTTAAAATCAAATACACTCTAAAACGTAAAATCAAACTGATAAAAGGTAAAATTAACTCACAAAGTGAAGGGTTTCGATGGGTTTCTTCAAGCTAACAAAGGGATTGATCTGATTTCGTTTTACAGATCAATCAGAAACTGTTAATGAAGAAGACAAGCATGTGAAGAAAGGAATGGAAACACTTTGAAGGATGTTATGAAAGAAGGGGTGATTTCGTCTAAAAACACTTTGGATCTAGTTGATCCGGTGAGTGAAGAAGACAGCCGCAGTTACAGAAAGAAAGAGAACAGAAAAGTGAAAGAGGAACCGGAAATGAAGTGAAAAATTATCCTTAGGGTTTTGTAAAAGAATTTGAAGTGAAAAAGAATATGAACGGTGGATAGGGAGGGTCATGATGATTCTGGAAAACTATAGACAGTTAAGATTTTGTGTGAGATTTTCAAGCGGATAAGGAAAAGTGTGCGAAAAGAGAGTGTGATGGCGTCCGTGGATACATCAGCTTCCAGTCACAATTATCAATATGCACTCAATCGGTTCATACAAGCCTGGGGTCTCTCTTCTTTCAGCATCAACTCTGTTGCCCCACATCCTATGAAAGTTTTGGCAACAAAGTATTTTGAAGTTATTAAGAGAGATTTACCGGCTAAGTTTACCTTGACCGCAAGGGACGCAGTTTTATGGCAAAGTAACAGGTTAGATCATTCCTTGGATTTTTTGAAAGCTATACCTATTCCAGGGCTAAACCAATCACTGGGATCACGCCAGTTCCGAGCCGTTGCTCAATACCGGCTTGGTATTCCATTGTTCCCTGAAGGCAGTCATTGCTTGTGTTGTGGACGAGTTATGGATGTTTTTGGCGACCACGTCCTTCATTGCGCAAGCGAAGTTGGGCAGAAATTTCGGCACAATTTATTTGGTAAGAGACGTTATCATGGACATTTGCCACAGATCTGGGGTCGCAGTGGGGAAGGAAGTAAGCTTGGGTATTCTGTCCGACAACAATACTGCTCTCAAACCTGCTGATGTCATTATATACAATTGGATTAATGGCCAAGACACTTGTTTTGATGTCACCGGCGTTTCACCTTTTGCCGGGAGCGGGATACGCAGTTTCACACCGGGGCATGCTATCTCTATAGCAGTTACTCGTAAACGCAACAAATATTTGGACCAGTGTACATCTTTTGGCTATCAATTTTGTGCATTGGCTTTCTCCACCCCAGGAGAGCTTGGAGAAGACTTCATTATTCTGCTTAAGAGATTGAAGAATTGCTTGACCAACTATGATGCTAATAGCAAAATAGGCGGTCTTCTTTTCCATAGGGTAGGTTTGGCTATCCAGAAGGGAGTTGGGGCACAGATTGTTGCTCGACTCCCACCCATTCATGTGTAAATAATAATATTTGGTTCCTTTAATAAAAGCCTTGGCTGGCTCCTTTTATAATAATAATAATAATAATAAAGTTATTCAGTTAATTTAGAACATGCAATTGGGGAATACATAAACTAATTGGGGGATATTTTACTATAGCTGCAGGCATGGTTTTTCCATGCCGGCAATCCATCGACCATGCCGACAGCATCAAAAAACCATGCCGGCATATATCCCCCAATTATTCCATGTATCCCCCAATTTGGTGTTCTTTATTTATCAACCTTCTAATTTCTATAGGAAGAAAAAACTATTCATTTCATTTCAGAAAAAGTAATACCTTTAATATTTAATTTGTCTTATTTTTAGGCAAAAATAAAAAAATATCACTTTTTTTGAAAAAATAAACATATAAATTGAAATAAATTGGATAATATTGTCGACTTTCGAATTGTACATAAATGTGAATATATATAAGAATGAACCAGAAAAATGAAAGATAAATTTCGACTAAACAAAGTTTTGAAGTAAACTAACGGTAGATTTAGGATTCCGGTGGAGATTCTGACTTCGGATAAGTGGTCGTTAAGTATGACGAGCATCCCTAGGTTTATGGTTTTGGTGAAAATTTCGACTTAGACGAAGAGGTCACTAAAACTAAAGATAATATGTCAAACGTTCGTAGATGTAGGGTATCTACGAACACTCCGATTTAGTGGAAGAGGTCATTAATCAAAGAATATCGCAAGAAGTGGTATTTGTATTCCAACTTATTCTAAAACAGAATATGGCAAAAAGTGGTATCTTCATAATCACAGTGAGGATTCTGACTTATTCTGAAGCATAATATGACAAGAAAGGGGTGTACCCAGAGTTCTGGTGAGGATTTTGACTTTATTCTGAATGATTCATCTCCGACTCTAATTTGATTGGTTTGTGGAAATTAGCCTAGTACAATACCACGTGTAAAAAAAAAATTAACTGGTGTAATTTTATGACTTGGTGAACGGCGTGAAACTGCTTTGCCTAGGTTCATGGCCTTGGAAAAAACAATATAATGGATTTACATTTCTTTTCTAACGTATACCATACTAATTCATGTATAAAAACCCTAAATCAACACGTTTTTGGTTGAAATGCTTTATGACCTTAGTGGGATATTCGAACCCAGTCTATGCTCCTATCTGGTAAATTATGTATTTTATCATTTTCTAGTAAATTTATTTTTCCGGTCTTATGTAGTTAGATAAGCTTGGTGCTTTGAGGAGGCGGAAAGGGAACAATATTGGTGGCCAGAGATAACCAAAGAAGGAAAACAAGAGCTCCCGTTAAAAATCCACCAAGAGTGTATAAAGAATGTCACCAAAGAAGACTTTCAAATCGTTTGCACTTTGTACGAGAAGCATCCAAAGTAGTTTGAATATTTCTTTGTTATATTCAAGTCTAAATTGATTTAGAGAATCTCTGATTATTTATGCCTTAAAGGCTTAAACAGATAGGTAACTAATGCTAGGTAGTGGCATAATTTGCTGAGGTCGAGCCATTAATATGTACAGTAATTGTATCACATTTTTGAGGAATCTTGAGTCTAACATTTCTATAACTCCTTGATTGAATTTTTTTTTTAGTTTATTAACCTATGTACTTTTATGCATTTAGGAGGTGGATTCGAAGTCTTAGTTTCTCTATATTGTTTTAATTTTTTTTTGTATGATAATCCATCTTTTGATCATTCCACTACCTATTCGTTCAAAATTAACATTAATGGAACTTAGAAATTTAGTTCACCAATCAACTCCGATCGGCTCATATTTGCCATTAGCTACATAGTACATAGTAGACACCTTGCACTAATTAAAAGGAAATCAAAATTATCTTGAATGTATACCATTTACCTAAATCACACGCTTCAACAAAAAAATAAATCTAAATCATATGCATATTATATATTTATTAAGTCGATCCTTATGCATGCGGTGATATATCGTCATGCATAAATTTTGGAATCAGCCACAAATGACTACTTAATATACATACTTCCAAACAGAATCCACTTTTGTTAATGGATTTGACAGAAAATATAAGATGATGCATTTAGATCACTTAAATACTCTAGCGATAAACTCTTGCCAATACCAATTTTGTTTACAAAAGAAGAAAACTTTTGAACGTGAATGTCTTTGCAGAGTTGCCATATCATGGTGGCTGGAAGTTACTAACCACACCAACAAATTGATGGGTTGGTACAAGTGTCTACAAACAGATTAACTTGGAGGCTACACATAATGGCTTGAAGTATTTACCTTTTATTGTACTTTAAAGTTCCCAAATTCTCGTGGATGATATCTACTTGCAACGCCAATAATTCAATGGTCGGTTTAGGTGTCTATTAACAGATTGTTTCGGTGGCTAAGACGAGTGACAAAAGATATGTACCTTCTAGGGTACGGTTTGGTTGCCTGAACATGGTGGTTGGAGGGTACTACCAACAAGTATGATATTCTGGTTGTTAATTCATTGTTGCTAAAGAGTTCCACCCATTGTCGTTGCTAGAAAACTGGTGGATATAGGTTTATACTAACCAGAGTTGATTTTAGTTACAAAAAGCTGTTGCTGGAGAGTTCCATCAACTGTAGTTGGTAAGAAAATAGTTGCTAAAGCCAAGTTTTCTTGTAGGAACACTATTTTAGTGCTTTTGTAGAAAGTACAAATGAATTCAATCATCCAGGGAATAAGCGCCTAAGTTACAGCTTAAATGGCGTTTGCGACAAAAATGAGCAGAATCACTCACAGCAAGAGAGCTTTAAATGTGGCTGGCCTGGTATGTTTATAGCACCACTCAAGCCCGGCCCGCTAGTGGCTACAGAGAAACAGTAGAGTGGCATCATTTTCACCACAAATGTTCAAGGCATCTGAACAGCCTATTGCGTTAAGGCAAGCAGCTCGAGTTTTTGTCCGAGAGAATGAATCTGAGCTCCAGTTCTTCCTCAAGCCGCCGCTGCCAACGAGATGGAGACTTCAACTATTGGAATTTCGCTCATTTTCTACAGCAGCAACTGATGTGTGGAATTTTCTTTATGGGTCCGGTACAGGCGGAAATTCTCGCTTGACTACAATTGCAGCAGCAACAACAATGGAGTTTGGGAATGATTGCATGGACAGAAATAGAGTCTATCTAATTACTCAACTGCAGCAACAGATGGTACCTCCGGAGACAGAAAATATGGCATGCCTAATGTTTGATCGATTGACTGAGAGAAGAAGGGAATTGTTGATATGAACCGGAGACTGGGTTTGGTCGATGGTTATTAGCCGTGAATAAAGATGGAACCAATATCGATGAACTAATGATTGCGCTACAAGGGTTGGCTGAAGTGTTGGTGATCGGTGGAAGAAGATGATGCTGTAGCCGAGAAGGAGAGTTGGCAGCAACCATAAGTGCAGGCAGTGGTAGTAGGTGGTGATTACATACAGAAAATGGGAAGCTGGTGCTGGGTTGTTGTTCGAAAGATATTAAGGTCCTGTTATAGCATTCAATTGTTACTGGTGGTGGAACAACAAACTAGTGATAACCATGGAAGGAGATGAGCATGTTGGCTGGCTTGGTCATGTTCGAGATGGAATCAGATCGGCAACTGTCTACAAGATTGGCAGCGAGCACTGAGATAGAAATCAAGATGATTTGTATGAGCTGTAGAGAGAGCTCAGACATGAAAGCAGTGAATCAAACTGCTGGCTGGTAACTGGTGACGCAGACGGAAGTTCTCAATTGAGAAATAAATACAGCAAATAGGCATCAAGGTTTCCCACTGTAAACTCTTGATCTCGAGCAAATGGGTTTTGAGATGCAGCGAATTCAGGCTAAAAGAAATGCTGACAAAGAAGCAAATGGGTGACGAAATTGCGCATGTTCTGTGATACAGGGAGTAAGAGGCACTGCAGCTGAGAAGGAAGATGGATATGATGGCTGAACTGTAAGTGGCAGTGGTGGTGATTGAATTGGTTGCCGGTAGAGAGATTCATATGGGGTTTTCTTTGGCGTTGATGGAGGTGATGCTGTTGACGGAAGCTAATGGAGACAGTGTTGTGTAATCGGGGATGGTCAGAGCTCGAGCAGATGGAAGAAAAGCCTCGTTTAATTGGCCCCCCAAAAAACAATTAGGGGCCCTGACCAATTTATACCCACACCAAAAATTATAGGGGGTTACAAAAGGTGGTGAAAATACTATTATGCCCTTCTCTAATAACTAAACTAAAAAATCCTATTAACCCTTAACCCAAGGCCCCCAATTTCATTTCCTATCTAAACCAAAAATTCTTCTTCTCCTCCCCTATTCCTCTCTCTGCTCTCTCCTCCTCCATTAATGACCCGATTTTTTTTTTCTTTCAACCGATTCATCGGAGTAATCGCGATGCGAAAACTTTAATCGGCGATTAACTTCTTCTACAAACATGACACGTACTAAGCAGACTGCTAGGGAAGCTATTCAGATCCCTAATCTCGTGGAGGCAGTAAACACTAGGGTTTATGTAAAAGGAGGGACGAAATCAAAAAAGGCGTAATCGGAGAAACGTATGGCTTCAATCAGAAGGTATGTGAACTATAACCCCCTAATCTAACTTGGGTTTGCGTTTAATTTGATATGCTGATTGAAAAATTAGGTTTTGAACCGCAAAATTGCAGTTACAGTTCTAGGGTCGTCAATGTCGATGTATCTATTCCCTAACGATTTTTCATCTGCATGTTGATATTATGAAAAATCGTTAATGTTTATGCTGAGGGAGATAACGACCCTAGAACTAGGTTTTCCAGTATTTTGCCCTAGATTAGAGTCGTCCATTTTTTAAGTACCCCGATGACGATTCTTGATGACGACTCGTTTTATAACTCAACGACTCAGTACTATGCAAAACTACCTCTCTGTCAAAAAAAAAAGAGTCGTTAAGTTTTATATATAAACCATCGACGATATTTCATGACGACCCTTTTTTATACCCTAACGACTCTGTACTAAAAAAAACTTCCTTTCCGTCCAAAAAATCGATAGGGTCGTCATCTAGAACCATTAGAGTCGTCATTAGGTATTTTTGAATCGTCATGGTTTAGTTTGGAGTCGTCATATGTGTTGAAGGGTCGTTCATGTTTATCATATTTTTATTGACGACCCTAAATCTGAGACAATGAAAATGATGTCTTATTGGTTTATCTTTTTTTTGTCTTTGGACTATTGTAGCAAGACGAAAGATAAGAATCCCATGGTAACTCCTCCTTCAAGACCTCCCCGCCATGATAAATACTTACTTGCCGGTCCATTAAGCGGAAAACGGCCAAGTGAGGTAGTATTCTCTATCCGTGAACCCAGAGATAAAGGTAATGAGTCTTCGGATTCGTCAACTTCATCCTCTCCTGTTGTGTCTGCTTCTGGAAGCGATGAGGAAGAAGAACAAGAAGAAATTCCTATGGGAGGTGAATATGCTATTGATGAGGATGATGAAGATGGTAGTGATGGTAAAGGTGGTGATGGTCAAGGTGATGGTAAGGAGGATTTGGAGATTGAGGAGGAGGAGGATCAAGGTAATGATGATGATGATGATGAGGAGGAGGAGGATGGAAATGGTGGTGGTAGTGGTGATGAGGATGATGATGGTGATGATGGTAATGATGGTAAAGGTGTTGGTAGTGATGATGAGGATGATGAGGAGGATGAGGAGGATGATGATGATGAGGAGGAGGAGGAGGAGCAGCAACAGAAGCAGCCGGCTGTACAGGCTAAGAAGAAGAAGTCAGGTCCAAATGCACCCAGTGCAAGACACATTCCTTCCCAACATTTGCAGCTGGAACGTCTTCGTGGTGGGAAAGCTAGAGGAGAACCTAAAGATGGCTGCGAAGTTCTATTTGGATATAAGAGCAGCTAGGCTCGTATCATCTATAAGACAATCGTAACAATCGAAACTTTGCTTTTCACGTGATTTGTTGATATTAAGTTTCTTATTTATGATTTTTAATTGTTTCTCTTTTGTAGGATCATAAGAATGCCACACGTCTTTTTAGACGCCAATCTTCATATGTAAAAATGTCAAAATGGCCGTTAGAAGGTGAATGTGCAAGAGTGAGAGAGATTGTTGAAAAGTCAGGTTTGTATGATGCGGTTGAGACTCCGTCATTACGTATGACAAGGTGGCAGTATCATGTTTCACTGAGAGGTTTTATAGTGAAACCGATACATTCCTATTTCCTTTTGGCGAGATGGCAGTGGCTCCATACAATGCAGAACAGATTTTAGGGTTGCAAGTGGAAGGAAAATCAATCGGTGACAAGTTCAAGAAAAACCTACCTTGGAATGAAATTTATGCACTCACCTTGAAGTTGTTTGGTTGGGATGAAGCGACGACATATGCGCAATTCGTCGCGAGAAAGAAGTACCCAAAGAAAGAATTCAAGCTTAAGCCCCTTAGAAAGATGTATGCTGGTTCACTTAAGAAAGACGGAGACAATAACCTCCTCTCTGATTTGGAAGTTCGTGCTACGGCGACCGCTTATCTGTTGTACGTCTTTGGTTCTGTTATATTTCCCGATAGCAAAGGAAACAGAGTCAGCGTCAACCTTCTTCAGCTTTTGGATCCATTGGACGAGGTGAGTAGGTACTCGTGGGGGACTGCCATAGTGGCATATTTGAATGCACAGCTAGCAAAGGCATCCCGGGAACGAACTTCTCAAATTAACGGGAATTTGGTTCTACTTCAGGTAATTGGAGTCATTAGAATTGTTTGGTGTGTGTATTGTATTTTGTCCCGTATTTTAAGATTTATTGTATTTTTTTTATTGTTTTGGTGTTATTTTAGGTGTGGATTTACGAGCATTTCCCTTCATTGATCAAAGACGATGAAGACGTCGAATTGGAGTCAACATGGGACAATACTAAACCAAGAGGAACCCGATACAAGTTCAGTGGGTCTTAGGATAAGGAGGAATCGCAAAAGGAAGACTTGATAGCCATGCTCCATAAATTGGACCACATGACAGCCGAAGAGGTAAAATTTGATCCGTATAAGGAAGATAGAGATGGAGGAATCCAAGATCTCGTATATTACCATGGCCTTTTGTTTTACCCTTACGGATATTCAATGTATACTCCAAATAGAATAATGCGTCAGCTTGGGTATATTCAAGATTCACCCAATGAGGACTATGTACCTCCGTTCAAACATAAATTAGACAAATACAAGGCGAACGGAAAAACGTTGAATGTTATTTATGAACCTAAGCCTGAGGCCAAGCATTGGAATGATAGGCACAAGGGTAAGAGGAGGGTAGACATCTCTTATTGGGAGCATGTGAATGAAGGCCACGAGGTAAGTGAAGATTCCATGCCATGGTACGAAGGCTTCTCTCACCCCCGGGTGATACGGATAGATACTACTACCGGTAAGAGGAGCAACAAAGCATCCTCCTCGGCTTCTACATCCGACACTAGAGATGATTCTACCATTCTTAAGCTTGTGGTAAGTATTTTGCTTTGTAATTTTGTTATTCATTTACCTACAAATATAAGCTTGTTAATATGCATTGGTATTTGAATGCAAATAGAGGGAACAAATGAAGATTCTTATCAAGGGATTTTGTTGCTTGGCCGACAAAGGAGAAGTGGTAGAACCTGAGCGACATCTTAAGTACGCTGATTACTGCAATCACATTGAAAATCCACAAGCGAATAAAATGTTTGCTGATCTGGCTAAGCAATGTAAGAGGACCAGGAAAACAACTAGCCAACTAAGACAAGAACGTGCTGAACGGGGTGAAGGAAGCGAAGATGATGATGAACAAGCTATCCGAGAAGAAGGTGGTTCTCCAAGGGGAAGCCCAACACAGGGTCCTTCTAAGAGAAGCAAGTCATCATCAAGTCAGGACAGTCAGAGAGGTCGAGGCGGAGGTCGAGGTGGTACTCGTGGGTGAGGAGATGTTTTATAGTTTTAATGGATGAACTTGGTTTTATTTTTATTTTAGGATTGTCGACTTGAACTCATATTTCTTAGATAGTATGTGTTTGGTTTGGATGGTTTGTTAAAACACTTTTGCTTTCTTAAGAATTTAGAAGGATGTTTAAATTTTTTTATCTTTAAATGATTGTAGAAATGATGACGAGCCTCACATTGGAAAGTTGTAAATGATTGTCAATGTGTTGGACTCGTCCTCAACATACTTAACCGAATAAAGACCCTAGTGCCAACAAGTTCCCAAAAAAATCCCAGTGTCAGAGTCGTCATTATTAAACTGAGCAGGTTGACGACCCTAATACACACAAATTGATATAACTGGGTGATATGTAGAGTCGTTAGTGAACTATTTTGCATAATCACGACTCTAACCATATAGAAAGAGTCGTGATTATATTAAAATTGTAAACTAACGACTCCTTGGTCCAAAACATCCAGGAGATCAACAAGAAAATGACCTCTTAGAGTCGTCAATATTTTTCTTATCCAATTAACGACCCTCTAAGGGAGAGTCGTCATACGTTAATCTGGTGGGTTAACGACCTTTTAAAAAATGAGGGCTATTATGAAATTTATGATAGAGTCGTTATTAGGTATATTCTATAAGTGGACGATCCAGTTTTGAAACTTTAAATTGGAACGAAAATGGACTTTGATTTCATTAAGAAAATAACATTACATCAATCTCGCATTACATAAGAGTTAATATGGGTATTCTAGAATCTTACACATCAAATGTTCGTCGATGAACCTTCTAGCACGTCGGTACAACGTGGTATATTCTTTGTGGTGAATGAACTTACTTTCCCCATTACGAATTCTCCATAGCCCATTGAAACGTTCCAGCTGAAATTCAATGAATTCTTAAACTTTAGTATGCGAACTTTTAACGATGCGAACTTTTAACGATGAATATTATCGGATTACTTAATTTTTCCCTAAGAGGAGCTTGTGGATGATGTTCGTACACCATATTCCTAACTTTAACATACTCTCACATTGAACTTTTCATGTAGTTGAATCGAAAAGCCAAGTCTCTCCACTTGCGGTTATTGGGATTCCCAGTTCACCCGTTTAAGAACTCTTTAACTCTCTTCCAAAACATGGAATAGATTTCATTCGGACGTTCACGAAACGTATTAGCAAACGATTTAACGAGACACAAATATTCATACGGTTCTCATTCCGCCATTGCCACTAAAAGTTGAAGTATTTTGGTAGAAAATGGAATGTTTTGGGCCATTTTCTCAAGAGGAGGGGGTTGTATTTTATAGAAGGAAACCCCAACGGTCGGATTTTTTGAAATCCACAACAAGAGTCGTTAGGGTAGAAATAAGTATATTGACGACTGTGGAGTCGTCAATTTGCTACTTATAGGTGGCTAACGACCCTTGTTCAGAATAAAAAGAAACTCCATTTATTCAGAATAAATGTAAACTCCATTCAGTTGAAACTACAATACATCAAGTCTAACATAAATCTTACTCAACAAATTACATGTTATTCATTTTCCTGGTGCGAGATTGAATTACCACTGCGGCTTCGATGTGATAAAACGGCTCTCCTCTCAATTTGGTATATGTAGACTGGGCCGCATGCCTATCCTATTTGTGTCTCACGAGAAACTCGTTGTACTTGGTGCACAATTTCATAACGTGAATTGTCCTATCACGAATGTGGGAGGGTTCATAATCATAGCTTAGTTTCTTGTTGTACTTAACGAAAGGACTCCAACCAACTTGACTCCAAAATATACTCTCATGTTGATGTTCTTCGGGAAGATCTTTGACGATGTAATAATTTTTAACCCATTCGCTCTCTTCCTCGACTTGCTTGAATACTTCCCGGAGATGGGATTTTTCTTCGCCTCATTTTTTGGCCTCGCGCATCTCTTCTTCTTCCTTCATAGGATATGATGATGGAGTGAATGGTTTTTTAGTAGGTCGCATGCTTCTTTTGCGTATTTATTCTTCCATTGCCAATATTGATTTGGTTGGTCGCTTGCATCTTCTAAGTATGTTTTCAATTGAATTGTTATTTGATGATGTACTTGACATTGAAAAAATGATTTACTTTGATCGTTTTCGGTTGTATTTACTAGTTGATCACCGTATCTATATATACAAAATATCCCAATGGCTCTTTTTTTTTGGAAAAGTGTATTCACAAATAGCCGTTGAAGGCAAAACATGTGAGATCCATTAGTCTTTATTTATACAAATAATGACTCTAACCAAAAAAAAAAACATCCAGGAGATCAACAATTTTTGGTATGGAAGAGTCGGTAGGTGATAGAGTACCCAAATTGACGACTCTGAAGGGAAACAAGGAGTCGTTATTATTTATTTTAAACCAAAAACGACTCTAAGAGACAAAAACATCAAGGAGATCAACTTATATGGACCCTTTAGAGTCATATAGGTATATGCCTATCGACATTATCGACTCTAAGTAAAAAAATAATGGCAGGTATGGGTCGTTAAGCATTAGCTGTTAAACATTAACGACTGTTGTTGTTAATAATTACACATAACAGTAAAACACATTTGTGCGGAAAGATAAATCACATTGTATTCACTAAGCATTCTTCAAAATAGATACAACCATGTTCAAAAAGTATGCTTCAAAATACAAAGCTCAAAATAAACATGTTCAAACCATTAAACACTCCTTCATTCTTTCATTTCATCACCCATGTAAACGTAATCCGACATCGGGTCCAAAGCATTCCACAAGTTCATGCCGTACTCGTACTGGTTTGTCCACTCTTTAGTGAACTCTCCCCAGTCACCATAGCCCACCGTAGCAAAGGACATTCATCTATTATCTTCAAGCCTATGTAATGGTTCATGTTGACATGTTCCATTACAATTCTTATTTTCTTTAGCGCCGACTGACACCTAGTTCTTGAGGGTACATACGTACAAGAGCCTCCGGGGAACCTTTTGCTGAATACATGAACGACACAAGTGAATGTGTCTACTAAAAGTTGGGCACCAAAAGGCATTTGCATCCAAAACTTATAACCAGCCGTCTTCGACCCCTTTCGCCATTTCACGTTGGAAACCAACTCCTTGAACTTCATTTCTTTCTCTTTTGAATCTCCTTCCATGATCATTGTTAGATAGAGTTGCTTGTCCTCAATGAGTTTAGTGGCCATTTTTTTCCTTGCATATTCGATTTGGGTGAGTTTTAGTTTGTACGCTTCATCGATATGCCCTAACTATTCCGTTGCAACATGGTAACCACAATTGCCATCGCCGTCAACGTCGTCGGTGGATATAAGGTGATCCAAGATGACGTAAGGAAGTTGATAGGTATACTCTTTATACAATGTGTAAGCAACACGATGTGGTCTTCCTTGGGAATTCTAGGGGTGCACGAATAACCCTTTATTCCTCTTATCGTCACCATTCCGCTCGTTTGGCTTTGCTGGGTACCGACCGTATGCTCAACAACATCCATATCCCCCTTTTCTTTCACTTGTATATGACTTTGGGTGACTACTTGTTTTTTTGGCCGACCCCTTTTCTTGGGAATGAAAGAGTTCTCATACTCATTAATTTCCTCCTGGACATACTCATGGCGACACGGTCTCTTGTGCAACTCTTGTTTTCATTCACAGGTTCTCTAAATGATATTTTAGTTGCCGGACACCCTGGTGGTTTTTGTTTTATTGGCTCTTCTTCTATCCCCAAGCTCTTACGGGACGCCGACCACAAGTTATAAACCAATATTTGTCTTCCTGCACAATTCATTTTTCGGTATTTTTCGTTGATGTACTTGCCAATCTCCAAGTCTCCAAATTCTTGTTCAGCGTCTCTTGTGGGATTTGGGATGAATAAAAGTTGCTGCCAGAATGGATCGATATCCCCAAGAGGAATGATATCTTTGTACCCACCAAGTTTATGTTTACACGGGAGGCCGAGCTATGTCTCGGTTGTACAATAACACTTCATCACCTTTCCAGCGGCCGTATTGGCTCTAAACTTTATAAGTTCTTCCATCATATGGATTATTGCCCACCATGATACTTGGTGTGCTACCCCCCGTAACAAATCTTTGTCTTCAATGTATTGCATCAGAAAACGGTCTTTACTTATCTCCATCTGGGCCACTGTTTTTCTTAGATCATTCTCTGCGTGCTCGTGAATAGCTTCCTGTACCGTAACTACCCCACCATTATTCTCTTCTAGAATTTTTTTTAAACGTCCATGAGACTGCTCTGCAATACTTGTAGACTCATTTTTGAAGTGCTTGTATCTATTGGTCCATGCATAAACAAACTTCTCCTTCCAAGGATTCAACCATGTATTCAGGCAATACTCGACAACCTTCTTATGATCCATGCTCCAATCATCAATAAACTTCTGCAAGTTAGCATAATACTTAACCTCGATCTTCGAATGAACCAAATGATCCCAATCTTTGCAAAAGTCTTTCCATAAATCCCCCTCTTCATCGTATTTTTCCTTTTCTCTTCCGCTCGCTCCTTTTTGGAAAGTTGACTCAAACGCTCGTCTTCCTCTTTCGAATGTTGATTACCCTTCTTAGTATGGATCTTTTGGATTTGATTCTTGCAATTAGAAAAAAGATTGGTTTGGATGTGCCACGTACAAAGAAAATGTTGAGATAGTGGAAAAACATAACGGACGTCACTCATAACTGCAAAATCCCTATCCGTAAATATAACCTGCGGTATCTCTTTGCCATGGTAAATCAACCTCACTTGCTCCAACGCCCAAACATAATCCTCTATTTCTTCTTTTTCCATAAAGCACCATGCCACGGTGAATGATTATTTATCCGAAGTATGACTGACCACGTTCAACATGGGCATGTTATACCTGTTTGTCTTTTAGGTGCAATCTATGAATAGAACCTGGTAAAAACACTAAGCCAAATCCACCATCCTTGGGTGCGCAAGAAAAATATGAGTCACTTTATCTCTCGGACCAACTTTTGTTTGCATGGCGTAGTTAAGTTTTTCTGCTAACCACTCAGATTGTTGCATAATTAATCTACCATCCCATTCGGTTCTCTTGATCGTTGCTTTGGTAGCGTAGATTGTGGAAATGGTAGACAAGTTATCCTTATCTTCCGCCCTTATTGAATTTAGGATCTTAAGAGGCATACATCCCTTCATCTACCGAACCTTCTCCATTTGATGCGGTTTCAACCGGGCATATGCAGGGTGTCCATATAAACTTTTAGGTGGAGGATGGTTGTGACGACCGTCCGGAATACTATCCAATCTCCATAGATCAGTTTCGTGATGCCTTTTGAAATAAATCCTGAACGGGCATTGACACTTCTTCGACACAGTTTTGTAGACCCTAGTCGTCTTCTTCTCATATTTGTAATTCTTACCTTTGTGACTTTCTCCCTTTTTCCCCGCTCTCTCGCATACCATCTCCATCTTCTTACAATCGACGTGTTTGCTTTGAACAACCACGCACATCTTCTCTTTTTCCTTTGAGATAAGCCATTCCTTGGCCTCAGCCTTGTCTTTCCATGTCTATATTCACCAAAGAAATTACACATCCATGAGATAACTAATTAAATAATTTAAAATTAAATATAAAAAAACGGTTAAGGGAAAAGTACCAAATCAGTCATATAGTGTTGGGAGGTATCCGGACCCATCGTTGAGACTGGTTCTGGTTGAGAGCTTGGTTACACCACCAACTACAACATAACACAAAACCTTAATTAGAGGGTCGTCACCTATGGAACTTGCAGATTGACGACTCAATAGCCTGGAAATTCTGGTCATTCTTACATTTACTAGGGTCGTCACTTACTATTTTAGCAGATTGACGACCAAATAGTGAGGAAATCTGGTATGTATACCAGGGATAGAGTCGTCATGGTTGTTATAGCAGGAGAACGACTCATTTGGTAAAGAATGACGACCCTAACAGAATGCTAACGACTCTTTACATACAAAGACACACCATACTATTCAGTTTTCTTAAAGGGTCGTTAGGTTATATATATCACCCATAACGACTCTACATGCAGTTATTGCAGAATTTGAAAATCAAATTTACGTTTGATTCCTAGGAGCAGTTATTGCTTTTTTTTTTTTTGGAAAAAAGTAACGTTTTTTTCCTTCAAAATAAACTAGCCGTTGGGTACTTTTTTCCTACAAAAAGAGACCTATCTCTTCCAAAGTTATTCACCCATCACTTTCAATCTTCCCAAATCAGTCACCCATAACTTTCAAACACTAAAAATGGCTCAAACTCCGTTCAATAATCAAGAAGATGTTGCTATTGTTAGAGCACACATCACGGTCACGAAGCACGACTTTGAAAGAGCGCACTGGGTCGCCAGTAACCAAAACCAAACCAGAGATCCGTACCTTAACATGGATCAAACATCCAATGGTTGGTGGAAACGTGTATTTAAGGTTTTTAAAGCGCTAAATGGAAATCGTTATAGAAGGACGCTCCAACAGATAAGGGAAAGGTACGATTTATTTATACAATGAATGCGTATAGCTGAGAGACGTATTGAAAGCTCGGGTTGACGCTCTTCCCAACGAACCTCGAATGAATAGAGTAAGTTTGTGAATCAATTGGCCATTCATCAAAAATTATTTCTTTGGTTAATTTTATTCAACAACACTAACTTATAAAAAAAAATGGTTTTTCCAGTACTCTTTGGGTCGCAGCCAATACGAATTAAAGTACGACCATGATTTTTTGCACGAGGACTGCTATCGTCTCTTGAGGGAAAGTGAATGGCAATTTGACGCATATGATTAAACTCGTTTAGGTTTTCTAGCGCAATGTAGTGAACTATTTTATGTCTTTTCCTTCTATTTTATTTCATAGTACATGTATGTTTTTTTCGATTCAATAAAATCAGTTCACAAATATGTACTCGGTCAATACTCCAAATAAGGGTCGTCATGTTTATAAATAAACAAATGACGACTCTCAAGTTTTTTAGAAATTTAGGTTGAGTCGTTACTTTTGGAGAACAACCGATTAACGACCCTAAAAGTTACGTAAGATAGTTTGTTACTTGAGTCGTCAGAACATAAACATAAAGGATGACGACTTTGTTTGTGTTGAAGGGTCGTTACTTTCTACATATGACGGATAACGACTCTAGATGCAGTTATTGCAAATTTTGAACTCAACCAATATGGTTGAGTCGAGCAACGGTTAAAAATTGAAAAAAAATGACTGTTGGGTCGTTAATTTCTATAAATAGAGACCCATATCTCACCCCTTCTTCACCCAAACCATAATTCTCAACCTTCACATTCATTCTCATTGATAAAAAAAATCCTAGAGCAAAAAGAAAAGGAAACACCATGGCTACTCCCTACACAGAAGAAGAGAATTGTGCCATTGTGAGAGCTTGGTGACAGTCACAAACCACTTTGAAGATCTAAGAAAAGTTATTGATCAAACATCCGATGCTTGGTGGAACCGTGTATTCATCGTTTTTGTGGCGTTAGACGGAAATTGTAACTCTAGGTCTTTGAAACTCGTCAAGGAACGATTCGAGGAGATATTCATAGAATGTGAAGCTTTCAAAAAAGAGTTGAAAGCCGTAAGGGAAGCCATGCCCAATATGTTGGGTGCTATAAGAGTAAGTATTTAAACAAGAGGTAAAACTAATCCCAAGTTTTGAATGATACTAACTTATTTATGTTTTGCATTTTCAATTGGGGAAGGCGTATGCCCGATATGAGGTGCTTCGTGGGAAAAAGTTTGAGTTCGACGAATGCTACCGTATCTTGGAAGGCACTACCTTTAACTACAACATCTATGGTTAAGTGTTTAAGTGCACCGTATTATCTATTGTTTTTCATTTCCTTCAATGCAACGATATGCAAGATGTATGCCTTTTACAATTCAATGAAATGATTCTATGAAATCAAAAGTTATAAAAAAAAAAAAAAAAGTGATAGGGTCGTCATTGAGTATGACTACATATATGACGACTCTAAGGTATGTTAAAAATGGTTGGTTAGGGTCGTCATTGAGTATGAATACACAAATGACGACCCTGAGAGATATATTTACAGAAAGTTTTAGGTTTTAGGGTCGTTCGGGTATAAATTATCCAAATTAACGACTCTGTGTGACCTAGATATTCGGAGTCGTCATTGTTTATCACACCACCCTGACGATTTTTCATAACCTGGAAAAGTTGCAGGTTTGCATCGTACTGGATAGTTTTTATAAAATGACGACTCCATAGAGTCGTTTGGGTATAAAGCCCCGACAATAACGACTCTTACACTGAGTTATTCCATAGTGGGAATGATTCGACCACTTGGAGCAACAAACAGACAAATCGAAGGGTATAAGATGTTTACTTGATTGTTTTGAGCTTAGAGTTCCTCATTTTGAGGGTTGGTTCCTTCATCTAGAGCAAAGGGATGTTCATTTGCACCATTATTTCTGGCTTCCTCTACTAACATGTCTTCATCATACATCCAATCCAAATGGGAATGCAAGATAATCTCACCATCAACACAATCATGTTTGTTATTTGAAGCTTCACCAACATCATTTCCTCCACTAGAATCACTCATTTCAAATAACCCTAACTTTTCCCCCAAAAACTCAACTTCTCCTTCTCCACAACACAAAAACAAAAATTTTCTTTTATCAAAAATTTATCCCTAAATCTGATTTTAATCTAACTAAACTAATTAACAACTTAATTAACTTAATTAAAACTAATGATTTAGGGGTAGTTTAGGCTTTAAAAAAAAATGGGATAAGAGATAACCACCAATTGATATTTCATGACCCTTTTTGTCCTGTAGTGTGAGGCCCCTAATTGTTTTTTGGATCCCCCAATTAAACCAGGAAGAAAAGCTCGTGTCTTCTCCAACTCGTACACAACAGAACTGTATGTTATATGGCGCTAAGTGATTCGAGGTCTTGATGGTTGATTCAACAGAAGCATCGATGGAGATGTTCGTATATGGAGATTTCTGGGTGTTAGCTTTTTGTACAGGTCTTAGCCGTGAACGAAGAAGAACCGTTGGTGGTGATGGCTAGATGGACGGACAGAAAATGGACTTAGGTGTTATAGCCGAGATGGGGTTACGTGGTTAAGCTGCTGCTACCGGTGGGGTGCCAAGATAGAGACGGTTCAGGAATGGAAAGTGGCAGCAGTCGGACAGTTAGATGGTCATCCAAAGGAAACTGCAACCGAGTTCGTTTTGGAATGAGTTGGTGCTACGGCTGAGAAGAGATTTGGTATTGTGTCTCATTTGGAATTTTAGTTCAAAATATGGAAACAAAATCTCTTGATTTGAATGAGCATGAAACGGATTTGGAGTACGGTGGTGTCAGAAGGGATGATGTGGCACGCTCTCATTGGCTGGTAATATATTTGTGACGTGAGGAAGAAAAGAAATAAAAAGAGATGAAATCTTGAAGAAAAGGGGGGTGCGGCTACGGAGCCGTGAACAGAAGAAGAGAAGGATTGCTGTTTTGATTTACTTTGGTTTTACCTATTTCCCATCCCCATAATTCCTGTTTCCTATCCCCTAACAATCCGAAGAAAACAATCTACTTTTTAATTCTTATTTTTCCTATTTACCACCTATAAAAGTCAAAATAATTTTACTATGATTATTACCATTTTTTATTGTCTTCCTCCTTAATCTTTGTTTTCATTAAACCAAACCATTAGAAACTCGAGGTTAGATTGCTGTTTAATCATGGTGTACACTATTTTGGATGAATTAATCGGCAACCATTATTATGGAATATACCATTATTAAAAAAATTAGGAAACTTGTAAACCCTAATTAAATCAAACATCAAAAAGATTGTGTTAATTTTATTGGAAACCCATTTTCTGATCGAGATTTAAAAATTACTAAGTAACATAATGAACAACCGATATCCAGTCAATAATTATATATTACTATTTTTTTTCTGAAGAGCTAGTCGATCTGTTACGGAAGACAAATAACTATATCTAGTTCTGGGCGACAACAAGTAACTATAGTCAGATGATCTAAAATTTAATTAAAATCCAAGAATTGATTTTGGATAATGATCGCCAGCCAACTCTTATTCACCAACCCAAGCTCTTCTCATGTTAACACCACCATTCACTAATTCAGCCACATGCAGACTAGTTAAAAAGCCAAATCTAGACCTGTATTTCCAATTAAGTCTTAGTAACCACTTCATTGTACAGGATGTATGTAATTTTTGCAAAAAAATAAATAAATAAGTTCATCTACAGACTACAGTACAAGAAATGTAATTTTTGCACAAAAAAATGTAAGTTCATCTTCTAGTAAGTCGTTTATATGCTACCAATACGATTAGATAATAGTCAAATTAATCTCAGCGACTAGTTCTTCGTACAAAAGAAAATCGAATTTCTGATCTTAGAGTAGGTGGCTCGGCTGGGGAAGAAGACGGTGGTGGGGAAAAAAAGAATACGATTTGATCTTTGGGTTTTTATCGTGGGGCGGATAAAAGATACTGAGGGATTAAAATGCAAAGTTAAAATACAAAAAAAGAGTAGGATTTAGGATTCTTAAAATTTATTTGGGTGGTACTTAGGATAATTGGGGATGGGATTTAATATGTATGGGAAATAGGAAAAACGTGGCTTGGAAATAGGTAAAACCTTTACTTTTCTCCGTGTCTTGCTAAAACTGTTGTTAGGGTTTAGATGGAAGCCAATTTGATTTTATGAACTCTACGATGATATTTCTAATAATGATTCATTGACTAGCAATTTCTCTTCATATAACTTGGTATTTAATCGATTATGTGATTTTCTTGATTATTTATGCTTTTCAATTGATATTGCGTGCCTGGTTAAATTCTTTGACGCCATATGCTTTAGGATTGATAAGTAATGCTATAGAATCACTATCCTTTGAAGCGAAGGAAAATACAGCGGAGAAACAATATTTTAGGATATAACATACTATCTTCCGAGGCATGAGATTGAATTCGATAGTTGTCTTGAGTAATACATAGAGATTAGTCGAGTTTATATAATTGAATTGGTGGAAATCGAAAACTCTAATAACCCATTCACATTCTTGGTTACGTCTTTATTATTTTTTATTTCATTTTGTTGCGAATTTCTGAAACTTTCAAAAACATTATATTGTTATTCTTGATATTAGGTAGTAGCAGTATTTCACACTCCTCGTGGGAACGACCCGTACTTGCCATTGTCTACTAGTTAGACGCTGTGCACTTGCAGTATTTCATTGTAGGTTTCTGAGCCTACCAATTCTCCGATAGGTAAGATAATAAGTAGTCACAAACATCTTCGTCTCGTCGTTTGTGATTCCACAATATCTTGTTTCGCTACCATACGATTAATGCTGAGGAGGATGAGAATGTTAATTAATGCTGAGGAGGAGGAGGAGAATGTTGATGGTGAAGAGAAGTTGTTTTTGTGTTGATCATGGAGTTTGATGATGTTTGTTGGTGATGGTTAGATTATTAGGTTAATTAATTAGTTGTTTTTGGTTAAACCAATTAATTAGTAGTTAATTAGTGTTTTTACTGTTGTTAGATAAAAAAAATCAACGATCGTTATGTTGTAACGTGGGCAAAATGTGGTAAGATCGTTGATATATACAGTAATTAATATATTAGTAAATATGTGTTTTTCTAGGGTCTAAATTTATGCACCCCTCAAATACCGGGGTGCACGTTCCTGCTCTTACTATTGGTCGACATCACTCCAAGCGGTTTTCACACTTCTGGATTTTCTTTTTCCTTCTTTTCTTCTTTTATCATAAATTGCATCGAAAATGGGAAAAATTTATATTAAACTTCCGTTGTAAGGAAAATAAGTTAAATCTCTTCTTTATTCTTTCTGAGTCTCTGTTCCAAAATCCTCATCTCCCTTTCCAATTCAAATTGACTAAAATAATTTATGAATATAGGTCAAATAACTAGTTAATCAAGTCTTAGTTTTTACAATCGATTGGGAAAATACCTAGATTTCAGAATACCCTCGATTTTTTATCTGTATAACTTCCCCTTGTTATTTGATTAGCTCTATGTTTTTTTTTTTTTTTTTTCTGTTTTATGAGCATGGTGTTAAGAATAAGCCATTACATTATAACAATTAACTGATGCTTACCATCAGCAGAGCACTCAATTTTCCTTCAAAGGCAAAATGAATCACCTAAGAATTTCTTTGTTGTTCAAATTGCAGAACACCCATTTAAAGTGAAAGCCACTGATACAACATTTTCACTCCACATGTTCCCATCATTCCTTCTCGTAAACTGTAATTTCCTCTCATCATCATCATCAACATTTCCTATAACATAAATAACTCAATTTCTTAGCAATACTAAATAAACCCAGAACTTAAATTAAAAAACCCTAACTTAATTTTCCTTTCGTTTCTTGTTCATATTCAACTCTGTTTTCCCATCTTCACGATACCCACCTTTCAATTCCAGAGATAACTTCTTAATGAAATTTCATTCTTCATGTTATTTTTAAAGATTAAAATCAATCGCTACGAAAAGTTTCATGCCTAATAGATGTTTTTTGGATCGGTCCCTGATTTATACAACCAATTTGCTGACAGAGAGACGGCAGGGAACTATCAATAAAAACTTGTTCTTGCTTCATGGTATAGTAAGTTCAAATAAATATCAATCACAACAATTTTGATTTTGATTTTGGTTGATATCAACAGCTAAGTCTCTTGAGATTTGATTAAGATTGGGTTTTTAAAGAGATGGGATCATATTATTTTTCATGAAGAAGGTTCTGTCATTCTGTGATCAGGACGATGGAATACAACCATACATGATGAAGATTGTGTTATCAAAAGATACGATGAGGATGAGAGATAATATACTTTATGGAATTTGTGTTTTCAATTAGTAGAAAATCAATAATTGATTGACTTCAAATACCAAAACCGGTTTTCTCAACATAAATATCCACCAATAGTAAGAGCCGGAACGTGCACCCCAGTAGGTGCACAAATTTGGACTCGTTTTTCTAGATCTAGGATTTTTCTCAAGATATATATTCTGATACGGTTAAAGGTTCTCTTTTTTCTTTGTTGTTGCATCTCCTCACCACACCACCACCACTCAGTTTTTCAAAAAAAATTTTGTCTCATTTGGAAAAATAAGAGAAAATGACGACCTATTACCTTTTCCATTCATTTAACCCCATTTTTCCATGTGAAGAAATGAACTCCCATCTCAGTCCGATGATTTATGTAATCCTAGACAGAACAAAATTGACACATCCAGTCAACCTACTAAAAAATAATATCTGATTCCAATTCAAATAGTAAATCGGGATCGTGACCATCATTCCGTATCGTAGTTTGTTTTATAAATTTAAACTTTAACCAACGTATAATTTATCCAGTCACACCAACACTCTCTAGCCTTTGGCAGAAAACGCTGTGTCTCTTCTATCTTTGTCGCACTTAATTCACATGTTAACCTCCATCCGGTCATTAATGGTTTGCATGTCTTTTGTATTTCACGCTTATAAGCTACCATTGAAATTAACAGTACCCACTTACTCTTTTGTGCATTTTTGACCCATTTTGTAGAGCTATCTAAATTACTTAAGACTAAGCAATCGAATTCGTGATGATAAGAGAAGTTATGTGTATCATAAATTTGATCACAAGATCCTTAAAAATGTTAATTTTGACGGACGTTTTTGTTGTTCAATTCAAGGTAGTCAATATCGGTTGTGCAGGCTGATATTACAAGTTTTTATCGGGTATCGGAAAATACTTATACGATATTGAAAATATCGGCGATATAAAGACAAAACAATATTATCGGTTGTATAGGCCGGTACGGACTGATATTTCGGTTTCAGTGAATAATTTTTCCATCAACATGCATCTAGTCTTTACAAACAAGTACAACGTCAATTAGATAATGTAAAAAGTCCTAATATATTTATGACATAAAATCAATAACTATATGGTAGGATATAAGATGGAAACTATATTTCGATTGCAAGGCAGGAAATGTAAAAGATAAAAGTGAAGGATAAAAAAATATATTTACCGGCATAATGGGACAACAATCACAATGTTGGCTAATAAACCATCTTGTATTTTGGAAATTTGAGATATATGCATGATTCTTATTATTTTTTACTATGGTTTTATAAATATTTCAATCACAATGTTGGCTAATAAACCATCTAGTTCTAATGATGTATCACCGATAAAAACCGATATTATCTTTTGTATAGGTGTATCGGACCCGGCCGATACGAGACCGATACGCGATACTAACTACCTTGGTTCAATTGAGAATATTTGGGCAAGATATACCCGTCTTAGCTTACTATGTACCTCATATCAAACCCGTTCTTGCTTATAACATAAAACCTATGCAAGTGCACCACTGGGACATGAATAGGTCGAGTAATTTGAGCCCTTGCACCGTCCCACATGACACGTTGACTCCACATGGGATTCTTACCTTCCCTATAAAAGGGTCCAATCCTTCCTATCATCCCAAAACCCTAATCCTTATTTCATTCTATCATCCCAAAACCCTAATCCTTATCTCTCGTTTATGCAGAAAACCAAAACCAGAAAGCTTATCTCTCCTTCCTATACCCTAATAAAAAAATCCCATCTCTCCTTCCTTCTCTGATGGAGACACTAATCGGAATGTTCAATACAACGATCGACCGGATAAGCACCAAGTATTTAAATGTCGTTGAGGAACCTGGGTTGGAGAACCTGCAAGCCGGACAACAACCAGAAGATCAAGTTAATGCAAATACTTTACATGTTCAAAGTAACTTGAAATACTTCTCCCACTCTGTCTTCATACTCTATTATCTGATAGCCGGTATTGTGGTTGGAATCACCACTCCTCATGTTTTCTTCAACCCTCTGCCTGATGTCATAGTTGTGTTCACTTCAACTTTGGGGTTGGTTTATGTTGTTTGAGGCTCATATTTGCAAGGGTCAAAGGAAGAGGAGATCCAGTCTCAGGCGTGAGTTTATTCATGAGGGTTGTACTAAGGATGAGTATCATGTATGGGATATTTCGTATCGTATCATATCTTGTGAAAAGTGTTAGAGCATTGCTCGGTCGAACTCGCAAGGGTTGATATTTCAAGCTTGTTTGTCAAGTTTAGTTGCAAAAACTATAAGTCTTAATTTCTAGTCTACTTATAGCTAAGTCTCGGATTAGGATAGTAAGTGTAGTTGAGCCTTAGACTCCACGACGTTCATCGAATGAAGACGAAGAACTACTCAAGGGAACTTATGGAACTTCATCAACAAAAGGTATGTGGAGACTTGAACTTATCTATCACTCAAAAGTCTATCTATTCTATCTCCTATTTGATACAAAAGTCGTATTGCTATAGAGACTTCGATTATACACATTTGCTATTTCGAGCCGAGTTTATCTCGCTTATCTATTTCTCGAAATATGTGTTGGTAAGCTTTCGCTTTAGCCAAGTTCATCTTTACTTGTGATGAAAGTCATGTTGATTATTTCAATAACTTGAAAATCGCTTTGATGAAAATAGTTTGTGAATAACAACTATTTTAACATCCTCTAAGAAAGTTTCAATGATTGAAATGAGAGTTTAGAACAAGTAACCATGTTTGGATATAAACATAGTGTGTTCTCACATTTGTGTAAAAGTCCAAAACAGGGAACCCAAAGTATGCGTACCCGTACGCGTACTGGCGGTTGTTGGAAATCCGGGTAAGTATACGTACCCGTACCCATACTGGCGGAAGGTTCACGTCCGTGATTTCTGCTAGAGTTTGGAAGTGAAAACAAACTCAATCCGGTTACTTAAGTACGCGTACCCGTTTGCATACTTAAGTAGGTTGCTTTCTAAAATCGGTCCGTTCATGAACTAAAACATTTAAATAATAAGGAACGCAATCTTTGCAAACCGTGGCTATAATGTTCATGAATTGATTCGAGTGAATCAAAATCTATTTTGCTTCAATTGTGTCTTGTATACTTCTATGAGATCTAAGCAATGAAACAACTCTCTAACTAGTTCATTTGAGTCATTTGAACTAGTTATGGTAAAGACGAATAAGGTTGATATGAAAGTGCTCATATGGCTTGAAAAAGCGGGGGTCAAACAACCTCACCCAATATTTCGCTTAGCAATCTGTATGGACTAACTCCAATATACTTTTAAGAGAATCAACTAGACAGTCAGACTCAATCTTAACAAAAAGTATATCAAAGAGTTATATCTCAATTTCTCGATTCAATCCCAACTCAAACAAATACAAATTTGTGAGTCTGATTGAATACAAGAGAAATAACTTGAACGGTACCAAAGACCAATGTTCAAAGATCAATCAATTTCAATAAAAAACCAAAGGTTGGATTTACCAATTGATCGATACAACGCACAACCTGTGATATTTCAATTATATAACAAAATATAATGCGGAAAAGAAATAACAAAGACATAAGAAGTTTTCCGCATTATATTTTGTTATATAATTGAAATATCACAGGTTGTGCGTTGAATCGATCTATTGGTAAATCCAACCTTTGGTTGTTGATTAAAATTGATTGATCCCTGAACATTGGTCTTTGCTACTGTTCAAGTTATTTCTCTTATATTCAATCAGGCTCGCAAATCCTTATTTGTTTGATTGTGGATTGAATTGAGAAATTGAGATATAACTCTTTGATATACTTTTCTTAAGATTGAGTCTGACTGTCTAGTTTATTCTCTTGAAAGTATATTGGAGTTAGTCCATACAGATTGCTAAGCGAAATATTGGGATAGGTTGTTAGACCCCTGCTTTTTCAATTGGTATCAGAGCTGGAAAACACGTTTAAGACCTCATAAGTCTGTGTTTGTAGCATCTGACTCTATGGACAGTAAAGTCTCTATAAACGCTTTACCAGGATTGAATTCTGATCTTAGAGAAAGTTCTGAAAAACTTGTTATTCTCCAGAAAAAGTCGGATGGAAAAATCCGGATAAACTCTTATCTTGTTGCAGAAATTGCAATATATAAGGATTTGAAATCTGTCAAAATTCCTTCAATGGATTTGAATAACTCTTTTTATTCTTCTCTGAAGAATGGTCGCAAGTCAAATGATAAACGATATCTAGGCTTCGTGAAATCTGATGGGACTGAGAACTACTCAAACAAGATTTAAGATGTTGGTTCATGTATGTTCTGTGACTCTTATAATCACTTTCAACATACATGTATATCTTTCCGGAAAATTTTAAAGGTTGCGAGTAATCTTCATATGAAAGTTGAACAACTGTTTACTTCTCTAAAAAGATGTACAAAACTAACAAGAAATCCTAAACAGAATAGTAGTGTTAGTATGGGAGCTTTTGCTCTAAAATCAACATCGCCCTTTCAATGGTTTCTTGACAGTGGATGTAGCCGACATATGACTAGTGATCTCTCGTGGTTTGTATCTTCAAGCGACTTTGAAGGAGGTCCGATAACATTCGGAGATGAGAGTTGTTGCTACATAAGCAAGAAGGGGACGATCAAACTTCCTGGCGTTCCTAAAATCCATGATGTAGTATACGTTAAAGGTATGACTGCAAACCTTCTTTCTATTAGTCAAATCTCTGACAAAGGCCACAGAGTTGTCTTCAATGCGAATGGATGTGACATTGTAGAAAAAACTAGGAAAGTAATTTTTTAGGGAACTCGTGGTAAAAACAACTGTTATCTTCTTGATATTTAGTTCAGTAATCGTTGCAATTTGACTAAGATGGAATCTACACATCTTTGGCATGAGCGTTTTGGTCACATCAATTATCGCCTTCTAACTAAGATCATTAACAAAGAACTTGTTAGAGGTGTTCCCAAAATCAATGAAAAGATTGATGATGTATGTGGTGCCTGTCAAAAGGGTAAACAAATTAAAGTTCACCATAAATCCTCTCAAGATATTCTCACTAAAGCTCCACTTGATTTAATTCACATGGATCTCTTCAGACCTATTCAACAACCTACGGTTGCGGGTAAGAAGTATGCTTTAGTTATGGTAGATGATTACACCATATTCACTTGGGTAGCATTTCTATCTCATAAGAATGAAACCCTTGATGAATTCAAAATTATTGTTAATAAATAGAATCCAGAATGAACAAGGTCGCAAACTAAAGAAAATTAGAAGCGACCGTGGAACTGAATTCAAGGACACTAAGGTGTTTGAATTTTGTGACAAACTGGGGATTATTCAACAATACTCACCACCCATTACTCCTCAAGCTAATGGAGTTGTAGAAAGAAAGAATAGGATCATTCAGGAAACGACCAGGGTAATGCTCCATAACAAAAACGTACCTTTAAGGATTTGGGGAGAAGTTATTTTCACAGCATGTTATTTGATCAACCGTGTCTATCTACGGTCTAAAACCCTAAACACTCCTTATGAGTTGTGGTACGGTAGGAACCCAACTTACATTATCTCAGAGTGTTCGGAAGTAAGTGCTACATTCAAAAATATCGAGAACAGAGAGGGAAATTTGATACTAAAAGTGATGAAGGTATCTTTCTTGGCTATGCTTCTGATAGTCGTGGTTTTCAAGTTTTTAATCTCAGAACCCAAGTTATAATGGAATCTGGTAATGTTATCATTGATGATATTAGTAATTTTCATCATGAAAATCCTCCTGCTGAATTGCCTCCGACTAAGACAATTGAGAAAGTCAAAGAAATCCCAGAATCAGTTGAAGTCGTCCCAATTGTTACTGATCCTGATATTTATAGTGACGAGAAGAATAACACTGATCAGACTACTCCGGTTGAACAAGAATGTGTCCCTCCACGACACCTCTGGGTTCAAAGGAATCATGATCCCAACAGTATTATTGGAGGAAGAGATTCTACTTCTAAGACAAGAGGACAACTTAAAAAATTTGCAATTTCGGTTGTTATCTTTCACAAGTAGAACCGAGGAATATTGACGAATCACTTAGCGATCCCTTTTGGGTGAATGCAATGCATGAAGAGTTAAATCAATTTCAAAGACAAGACATATGGGAACTTGTATCTTGTCCCCCCAATATCAATATTATTGGTACCAAATGGATATTCAAGAATAAGTCTGATGAATTTGGTACAATTGTCAGAAATAAAGCCAGACTTGTCGCTCAAGGATATTCACAGATTGAGGGTATCGACTTTGACGAAACCTTTGCTCCTGTGGAACGCCTTGAGTCCATCCGGTTGCTATTATCTCATGCTTTTTTTCTAAAGGTTAAGCTATTTCAAATGGAGATAAAATCCGCGTTCCTAAACGGAAATTTAAAGGAAGAGGTATATGTCGCTCAACCTAAGGGTTTTGAAAATCCTGATTTCCCAGATCATGTCCTTAAGCTTAAAAAGGCATTATATGGGTTACCTCGTGCCTGGTTCGAAAAACTAATTACTTCTCTTCTTAGGAAAGGTTTTTCGAGAGGCGGAGCTGATAAAACCTTGTTTACCAAATGGAGTGGGAAAGATGTTGTTATTGCTCAAGTCTATGTAGATGATATCATCCATGGTTCAACTTCTGAGAAGCTTGCAAAAGATTTTCAAGTCTCTCTTGGCAAAGGATTTGAAATGAGCAATGTTGGTGAATTAAAGTTTTTTTTAGGATTACAAATTCAGCAACATAAGGATGGAATTTACTTATCTCAAGAAGAATATGCTAAGGATCTTGTCTCAAGCTTCGGTCTGGACAAGTCAACTCCAAAACTGACGCTTATGCCCACCACTGGTAAACTACATAGAGATGAGAAAGGAGTAAATGTGGATCAAAAACTTTATCGATCCATTATTGGCAGCCTTTTATATCTTGCAGCTACTAGACCTAATATTGCGTTTAGTGTTGGTTGTTGTGCTAGATTTCAGGATAATCTAAAGGAATCTCATCTTGCAGCTGCGAATAGGATCATACGATATATTCAACATACTAGCGGGTATGGTCTATCCTATACTTTTGATACTAACACTGATCTTACTGCCTATTCAGATGCGGATTGGGCATGATGTGTAGAAGATAGAAAAATTACTTTAGGGGGATTTTACTATGTTGGGTTGAATCTTGTGTCTTGGCACAGCAAGAAACAAAACTCACAATCCCTGTCTACATGCGAAGCAGAATACATTATTGCAGGTTCGTGTGGTACTCAACTTCTATGGATGAAACAAATGCTTGCTGACTATGGAATTGACACTGGAATAATGAAGATCTTTTGTGATAACTCAAGTGCGATTCGCATCACTGAGAATCCTGTTGAGCACTCAAGAACTAAGCACATTGATATAAGGTATCATTTTATTAGATATCTCTATGAAAATGGTATCATAAATATGGAATTTGTGCCTTCAAACCAACAATTGGCTGATATTCTCACCAAACCTTTAGACACTGCTACGTTTCAACACTTACGGCAGTCTATAGGTGTTGTTTTGGTTCATTAGTTCTGTTGCCTTTTGCCCCTAGACCTATTTATATCTTTTGGGAAATCAAGGCTTCGAACGCCAGTGTAGTGATGTTTCAATTTCATATTTGTTTCTACATAGATAATAATTCTATTAGGTATCAAACTTTTCGCTGAAATCCTTATTTTCTTGTGAAAGTAAGGTCGCTCTTGTTGTTCTTTTGGGAATGACATTTTATGGGGGAGATTTCTTAATTGAACTTGTGCTTAATTGCCAAATCTTTGTGGGGAGTGCGACTGTGGAATATTATAGGGGTTATCTTGTATCTTTATAAACTCCTTGATGAATGCATTTAGTTTCGGCTATATGATTGCATCTACACAAGTTGATATGTTCTTTTCTTTTGGTCATGAAGTGTCTCTATGGAAATTTCATTAGGATCCCACTAATTTTCATACCTTTGCCAATTTTATTGACAAAAAGAGGGAGAATTAATGTGTAGTTCACACTACAAATATATATGGTTTTTGGATCATTATGTTAGGGGGAGTGGTTTTCATGTGAGATGAAGTATTGACTAAGGGGGAGTGATACATATCACCATAGTATTATTGTCGAAGTTGTGATACAATTGAACTTTGATGCTATGTAATAATACTATGACACCGTGTAACAATAATTGAGAGCTACTGTTTTCTCATTGTTATAGCTACAGATCTTCAACAACGATGATGCTGAGTTGAACACCTTTAGAATCATTGGAGTACTTGGAAGTGATGAATATTTCGAGTAATATTGAAGAACCAAGGAGATCAAGCATTTGGATGAGAACCTACAAAGTTTATTTATTTTGTATTCCATATGTATTGATAGTTTTGTCACTAAAATTGACAAAGGGGGAGATTGTTAAAGCATTGCTCGGTCGAACTTGCAAGCGTTGCTATCTCAAGCTTGTTTGTCAAGTTTAGTTGCCAAAACTATAAGTCTTGATTTCTAGTCTACTTATAGCTAAGTCTCGGATTAGGATAGTAAGTGTAGTTGAGCCTTAGACTCCACGACGTTCATCGAATGAAGACGAAGGACTACTCAAGGGAACTTGTGGAACTTCATCAACAAAAGGTATGTGGAGACTTGAACTTATATATCACTCAAAAGTCTATCTATTATATCTCCTATTTGAGACAAAAGTCGTATTGCTATAGAGACTTCGATTATACACATTTTCTATTTCGAGCCAAGTTTATCTCGCTTATCTATTTCTCGAAATATGTATTGGTACACTTTCGCTTTAGCCAAGTTCATCTTTACTCGTGACGAAAGTCATGTTGATTATTTCAATAACTTGAAAATAGCTTTGATGAAAATAGTTTGTGAATAACAACTATTTTAACATCCTCTAAGAAAGTTTCAATGATTGAAATGAGAGTTTAGAACAAGTAACCATGTTTGGATATAAACATAGTGTATTCTCACATTTGTGTAAAAGTCCAAAACCGGGAACCCAAAGTATGTGTACCCATGCGCGTACTGGCGGTTGTTGGAAATCCGGGTAATTATGCATACCCGTACGCATACTGGCAGAAGGTTCACGTTCGTGAATTTCTGCTGGAGTTTGGAAGTGAAAACAAACTCAATCCGGTTACTTAAATACGCGTACCCGTTTGCATACTTAAGTAGGTTTCTTTCTAGAATCGGTTTGTTCATGAACTAAAACATTTATATAATAAGGAATGCAATCTTTGCAAACTGTGGCTATAATGTTCATGAATTAATTCGAGTGAATCAAAATCGATTTTTATTCAATTGTGTCTTGTATACTTCTATGAGATCTAAGCAATTTAACAACTCTCTAACTAGTTTATTTAAGTCATTTGAACTACTTATGTTAAAGACGAATAAGGTTGATATGAAAGTGCTCATATGGCTAACCATTGGTTAACTATTGTTGAACCAACTAAGTGTACACGTTTAGGTACGGTTACTCAAACCTAAATGAAGTTACATTTCATTTGTGTATAACAAGCTAAGTTCGATCTAACGGTTGAAAGATATTAGCTTGAATCTAATCAGGTTTTCATCTAACGGTGAATATTGAATGCTTTGTTACCAAGGTAACTTAGATTGCAAACCCTGATTTGAAGATTATATAAAGGAGAACTCTAGCAACTGGGAAACCTAATCCCCACACCTCCTGTGTGATACTAGTTGTGTAAGCTAGAGTCGATTCTCCTTTAACCTTAGGTTTTTTTACGAAACCTTATAGGTTAACGACTTAAAGACTTCATTGGGATTATGAAGCCAGACCCAACTATTTTCTCTGTAGTTGCGTGATATGATCTTGCTGTTTCTATCGTGTTTGAGTGCAATCGTAAGATTGGCTTGAGATTTATTTCTCCGATAGGCAAGATAGAAAAGTAATCACAAATACCTTCGTCCCATCGTTTGTGATTCCACAATATCTTCTTTCGTTAATCGATTAAGATTATTATGAGGTGATTGATAATTCTAGGCTGTTCTTCGGGAATATAAGTACGGGTTATCGATTGGTTCCTGTTCACCTTGATTTATCAAAAGACAGAACAAAAAATCGTAGGTATATCTGTAGGAGACAGATTTATCTATTCAATAGACTTTTCTGTATGATACAGATTTGTTTATCAAGTCTTCGACTTTGGGTCGTAGCAACTCTTGGTTGTGGGTGAGATCAACTAAGGGAATCAAGTGCATAGTATCCTGCTGGGATCAGAGATGTAGGGAACGCAACTGTACCTTGAATCAGTGTGAGATTGATTCGTGTTCAACTATAGTCCAGACCGATGTTAGCTTTTTAGTAGGATAGTGTCTGTAGCGGCTTAATACAATGTGTGTTAAAATATGGACTAGGTCCCGGGGTATTTCTGCATTTGCGGTTTCCTCGTTAACAAAATTTCTGGTGTGTGTGTTATTTCTTTTCTGCATTGTATTTTGTTATATAATTGAAATATCACAGGTTGTGCGTTTGAATCGATCAATTGGTAAATCCAACCTTTGGTTGTTGATTGAAATCGAAGTATCCTTGAACATTGGTCTTTGGTACCGTTCAAGTTATTTCTCTTATATTCAATCAGGCTCGCAAATCCTTATTTTTTTGATTGCGGATTGAATTGAGAAATTGAGATATAACTTTTTGATATACTTTTCTTAAGATTGAGTCTGACTGTCTAGTTGATTCTCTTGAAAGTATATTGGAGTTAGTCCATACAGATTGCTAAGCGAAATATTAGGATAGGTTGTTAGACCATCGCTTTTTCAAAAAGTAGTCTAGATAGGATTCCAGCAGTAGTAGAAGCAGTTGGAGCTACTGCGCCAAGTTCATCTCCTCCTCATCTTGCAAGGTATACCCACTACTCACTGATAGTATTGATATGGCTTACAAGCTTGTAAGGTGTTTTTATTTGTGATATTGGACTTGGGTTGTACAGAGGTGGAGAAACTGGAATTGCAGAAACCTCTATGGTCCTCTTCGCAGGGTTTTTGATGACTTTATCTTATACCCATGCTGGATTAAACGTCACGACGGCTGTTATTATGGTTTTCACTCTGGCATTATCTACTATGCTTTATAGTTCTCAGACTTTGGACGCCTCACTCCTCCCAACAATAAGTGGAATACAGAGGAGGATTATTAGGTTAGAAAGTGTGGTCGTTGACCCAAAAAATGATCACTTGCATTTGGCTCCGGAGGTGGAGGATAATGTTAATTAATGCTGAGCAGGATGGGGAGAATGTTGATGGTGAAGATTATTAGGTTAATGTTATTAGTAGGTTGAAGCATGATGTGTGTTGGTGATGGTTAGATTATTAGGTTAATTAATTAGTAGTGTTTTGTTAAAGCAATTAATTAGTATTTTTACTGTTGTTAGTTAAAAAAAATTGCAGTTAAAAAAAAATCAAAGATCTTTATGTTGTAACATGGGCAAAATGTTGTAAGATCGTTGATATATACAGTAATTAATATATTAGTAAATCTTTTTTTTTCTAGATCTAGAGTTTTTCTCAAGATATATATTTTGAGACGGTTAAAGGTTATGTTCTTTTTTCTTTGTTGTTGCATCTCCTCACCACACCATTGCCACTCAGTTTTTCAAAATTCTTTTTGTCTCATTTGGAAAAAAGAAGAAAAAATTAAATAAAAATAAGATGAGATAAAATGACAACCTATTACCCTTTCCACTCATTTAACCCCATTTTTCCATGTGAAGAAATGAACGCCCACCCCAGTCCGATGATTTAAGTAATCCTAGATGGAACAAGATTGACACATCACAAGGAAGTGATATGACACATCCAGTCAACCTACTAAAAAATAATATCTGATTCCAATTCAAACAGTACATCGAGATCGTGACCATCATTCTGTACCATAGTTTGTTTTATAATTTTAAACTTTAACCAATGTATTATTTATCCAGTCACACCAACACTCTCTAGCTTTTGGCATAAAACGTTGTGTCTCTTCTGTCTTTGTCGCACTTAATTCACATGTTAACCTCCATCTGGTCATTAATGGTTTGCATGTCTTTTGTGATTCACGCTTTTAATCTACCATTGAAATTAACAGTACCCAGTTACTCTTCTGTGCATTTTTGTCCCATTTTGTAAAGCTATCTAAATTACTTAAGACTAAGCAATTGAATTCGTGAAGATAAGAGAAGTTATGTGTATCACAAATTTGATCACAAGATCCTTAAAAATGTTAATTTTGAGGGACGTTTTTGTTGTTTAATTGAGAATATTTGGGGAAGATATACCCGTCTTAGCTTACTATGTACCTCATATCAAACCCGTGCTTGCTCATAACATAAAACCTATGCAAATGCACCACTGGGACATGAATAGGTCGAGTAATTTGAGCCCGTGCACCGGCCCACATAACACGTCGACTCGACATAGGATTCTTACCTTTCCTATTAAAAAGTCCAATCCCCACCCTCATTTCATTTTATCATCCCAAAACCTTAATCCTTATCTCTCGTTTCTGCAGAAAACCAAAACCAGAAAGCTTATCTCTCTTTCCTATACCCTAATCTAAAAATCCCATCTCTCCTTCCTTCTCTGATGGCGACACTGATCGGAATGTTCAATACAGTAATCGACCGGATAAGCACCAAGTATTTAAATGTCGTTGAGGAACCTGGGTTAGAGAACCTGCAAGCCGGACAGCAACCAGAAGATCAAGTTAATACAAATGCTTTACATGTTCAAAGTAACTTGAAATACTTCTCCCACTCTATCTTCATACTCTATTATCTTATAGCCGGTATTGTGGTTGGAATCACCACTCTTCATGTTTTCTTTAACCTTCTGCCTAATGTCATAGCCGTCTTCACTGCAACTTTGGGGTTGGTTTATGTTGTTTTGAGGCTCATATTTGCAAGGGTCAAAGGAAGAGGAGATCTAGTCTCGGGTGTGAGTCTTTTAATGAGGGTTGTTGTGAGGATGAGTATCGTGTATGGGCTATTTCGTATCTTAAAATTCAAGAAAGCTCGAATATAACTTGGCTAAATTTCCTTCATACATTATTCAAGCGGAAGCTCGAATATAACTTGGCAAAATGTAACCAGTTGCCAAAGTAGTTTGATTCTTTTTCTACTCTTAACCGATGTAGTTGACCTCGGATTTCGGCTTGTCTAGGTCTCGACCGAGACAATGGTGCAACGTTGTCTCGGGGAGATTTTTTTTCTAAATTTCGGTGTAATCTTGATTCCAACTTTTATACATATAATTTATATATATGTTAAGATATAATAAAATACTATCAAATTACTTTTGTTCTGTCTTACTAAGTTACTAATATAGAGAAAATATGTATTTTTGGTGAAGCCTTGGTCTAACCCTGATATTACTAATATGACCTTTAATATCAATTATCATTTCACATATATTTAAGGGTAAAAACGTACATAAATCAATATTTACATATTCAACCTTACATATTTACATATTAACAGAAATACCATTGTTTTAGAAATACAACAAATTTTTTAAATACTTGATATTTTTCAAAATACACGCCGGATTTTTGTAAAATTAACATATTTGGAAAGCTCTTTGAATTACCTACATAATTAGTAAAAATAAAAACATTAAATTTTATTTTACAAAAAAAACCCCATTATAATCAAGTCTGGTGTTGTTAAAAAAGTAAAATTCAAACATGTGCATCGCACATGTGTCTCTACTAGTAAAGAATAAAAGCAACCACTTAAAATAAATGCATCCAATATTCCCCTAATAGTCAACTGTAACTTTATCATCCAGCTATCAGTACAAGCACTTCTACATTACTTTATTTGCACCATAAATCACCTTTCGAAACTAAACCAACAGATGATTTCTCTAAGCGATGACTTAATTAAATTTCATAGAAACCTAGATGTGTTTCTCATAGTAAGTAAAAAGAAAGCACAATTAAACTCAAACTGAATAAAAACCTAGAAACTGAAACTTAAAAATTGAAAATCACCATTCACCAAACAAACCTAAACCGAGAAAATCAGATTGTGGAAACTTTTCCTACCTTTGTTGTGATGAATGATTTGTGACTAGAGATTTGGATTAGAATCTATTTAATCTATCGGAGAAACTATGGATTTTTGTTTTATTTGGAGGATTTCAATCTATTTAATCCCTATCAAAAATATCACGTCTTGGTCGGTTACCACTTTCCACTATGGGAACTAACTATGAACCTCCTATCGGGTCCCTCTCCTTGGCAGTCGAGTCTCTAAAGAGCCTCTCCCTCTGGTCGACTTTTATTAGTTATCGCTCCTTTTTGAAGACCCTGTTTATGCTACATCTAGGACTACTTTTCTTTTTCTTTATACTCAACAACTAAGACTTCATTTACTACAACCCTAACATCACATCAAAAATTGTCCCAACTCTGAAGTGAACTCAATCTTTAAAGAAATTCACCCTAACCTCAAATCAACACCACATACCCAAATTTCAGTAGAACTCACAACACAAATTACAAAAGCAGAGAGACCGAAGAAAACGAAAAATATAAAGCTAGCTCATATGTATCCTGATCTTGCTTCGATCTACATACTTTGTCTGAGTAGAAATCTCCAGATTATCTAAGAGAGACTGAAGAAAACAAAGTAAAACTGGAAAAAAAAATCGATTTAGGAATTATATGTTTATTTTACAACAAATGTACTGAAATGCCCTCATCTCGGCCGAGTCGTACCGGCTGAAAGGAAGGTAAAATAAATATAAAATTCAATAACATTGTCGGCTTTTGCAACCGTGCTCGGCAGTAAAACGACATGTTTACGGTCTACTTATTCTCCCGTAGTTAATAATCCATTTTGCTTATCGGCATGATCCATTAATTTGGTTACTAAAACTAAAATGATAAACTAAGCACACTCTCCGGACTTTGGAGTTATTTTTTGAATAAAAGTATAAAACACCCGTACAAAGATTAGTTCAAAACCAAAACTACTTAGCAAATGATATATGTGCTTGATGACGCTTTGCAAAGCCCCGGGCTCTAATGGTCATGATTTGATGTCAAATGGTCAAATAGACGTTCTACGATCATAAATCTCTTTCCTAGGCTTCGTCTAGCGGGCATCCAAGATTCAAGTTTTGCTTTAGAACCGTCGTTTTTTCGTTGAGTTTCACCGAGCGCTCAGCAGTTTTGTTGAATGTAAGATGGAATCAAGATAGGAACGCCAACCCGGTTGGCGTCCCAAAATTTTCTTAAATGCCAAATAGCATCCAGGAAATACTTTATGGAAATTCAAACATCAGGATGATATCCATTAGATTCATAGTTTTATTGGTGATCTAACGGTTGATATATCAAACGTCAAATAGCTTGACCTCGGACGCCATTCGGCTTGACATTTTTCTTTTGATTCTTGAATTCCCATTACATTTGGGGGTTGAATTTTGATGACACGTCGTGGGCGTAAATGATGAACCATGGACACCCACTAAACTAAGTCTTAATGTTGAATCATGGGCACCCATTAAACTAAGTCTTAATGTTGAATCATGGGCACCCATTAGACTAAGTCTTAAAGAAAAATCTTAACTAACACAAATTAGGAAACTCTTCTTCTTCTTACTGTGATTCTGGTACTGTGATTCTACTACCGTGATTCTGTTACCGAGATCCTTAAAAACTGGATTCTTCTATTGTGACTACTCTAACCAATCGCTACTGCAACCGATTCCTTGCTACTAAGTTCTAGTCAATGGTAAGTCTGTGAAGTGTAACATTATCTGGTCCCATCAACCCGCAGGTGAAATTGTTATTTTCAAGAGTTTATCCGGGTTATCTGTGTTGTGATTTTACGGGGAAGGAAACAAAGGGGTTAAAATTTTCAGTAGGAACTGTTTCACCAGTTTGACGCCCATAAGTTGTTTGTAGAAAATCCTGAACCACCCGTGCTCTACCACAGGGCTTAAATTCAGCTCAACCTCTTTTCCTTTAGTCATGCCAAGGGAGCGATCATTTTCTTTACCATCCCAAGATTCACCATTTTCTTCAGCTGGAGCTACTCTCTTAGATGATTCAATTTTCCATTGTCCTTTTAAGGACTTTGATGGTTGCTGAGATGGGGTTAGGGGAAGAGGCTTCACTCGTGGTTCACTCATTAGCCATATTTATGATCGGCATTTTACTTCAGCTGAGAGCAAGGGTAACTGCAGACAACGTATTGGTAATAGTGCAGACATATATGATGCTTGGGAGGTTTGTCTAAGACAGATGCAGATATGGTTGTGCAGTGAATGCATGCACCTTCGTGCATGGAGTCGTCTCTGCCGTGAACACAATGATACTATTGCAGGTCCCCTTGATGGCAATAATGCAAAAATTTTGATTCACGGCATTGTGAAACCTTGTTTGGGTACCCTGGATGCAGGTATTGCAGCCGTTGAAGAAGCGAATGACTTAACCTTGGATTTGCTGGATGCAATTTTTAAGCAAAAGTTTACAACAACTGCCAGCATTCCTCCACCGTGCAGGCTCAACTTCTCCCGAACCCTGAAAGCAACTATAAACAAGGTATTGGCTAAGCCTACCGATTTACATCTTGGATTCAGTTGCTGCTCTTGCCCATCTGCACTCTAACGTTGTACACCCCTAAGAATAGTAATGAAGGAAGGGCTGGTAATAGAAAGAGATTACAGGCTGCTAGTATAAATCAGGATTTGATTTAGTGGAGGGAGACAAATGGCTTCCTTAATTTGGCTTGGAAATTGCTTGTTCCATCTGGACAAGAGCGAATACAGACTAATCAAGGCGCAAAGAGGAAAAAATCTAATATGCAGGCTTGTAAGAGAAAGCTAAGCTCGGGACACTACGCTGCTGCCAACCGCGTTCTTTCTTCTAATGGTGTCGCCCCTTCCACACCTGACACACTCCATGAACTGAGGCTTAAGCACCCTCAAGCCCCCTCCCCATGCATACCTTCAGAATTCATCAATGTGCCGGCTGTTTATGTGGATGTGAAAGCTGTCTTGGGAGCGATTAGGAGCTTCCCTAGAGGGACTTCTTGTGGTAGGGACGGTCTGAGAGCTCAACACTTGACAAATGCTCTTAGTGATGCAGCTGCCGCAGTTGCAAATGACCTCTTAACGTCTATATCGGGTGTGGTTAACTTATGGTTGGAAGGCAGGTGCCCGGCTATTCTGGGAGAGTTTGTGGCTAGTGCCCCATTAACGCCTTTGCTCAAGCCTGGTGGGGGATTGAGGACAATTGCAGTTGGCACTGTTTGGAGGAGGATGTGCTCAAAGTTGGCAGCAATTTCAGTGGGTAAAGAAATGGCCTCCTACTTAGGTAATCACCAATTCGGAGTGGGCATCCCCTGTGGAGGAGAAGCCATTCTACACTCAGCCAATAGGTTACTTTAGACGAAAGGGGGGCGGGACAATATGACCATGATGTTAGTTGATTTCACCAATGCTTTTAATTTAGTGGACATGACCACTATGATCAAGGAAGTACGGAGCAAATTCCCAAGTATTGCCAGGTGGGTGGACTTTTGTTATGCTCAGCCCGCAAGACTTTACTACAACAAATCCACTCTATCTCCGTCCTTGGGAGTTCAACAAGGTGACCCTTTAGGTCCCCTATTACTTTCACTCGCTTTACATCCGCTTGTATGTATGATTTCTTCGCAATGAAAGCTTGACCTACAAGCATGGTATTTGGATGATGGCACATTAGTAGGAGATATGTTGGAAGTGTCGAAGGCATTGAGCATCATTCAATCAGAAGGTGGCAGTAGAGGGTTCATCTAAATATCAAGAAAACCGAGATTTTCTAGCCTGTTGTTGACCCAAGGATTTTATACGGTAATTTGTTTCTGGATGACATCGGTAGACCGTCTAGAGGGGTCAAACTATTGGGTGGACCAGTTAGCTTAGATCTTCAGTTATGCAGCGATATAGTTCAGGCTAGAGTGGACAAAACAATCTATCTAATGGATACTGTGAAGAAACTACAAGATCCTCAAAGCGAGTTTCTACTGTTATGTAGCTTTTCCGGGGTGTCCAGATTATATTTTGCTATGAGAACTACCAACCCTATTGATTTGCTTCAAGCTAAATCCCTTTTTGATCAGCGTTTGTTTCAATTTTTGAGACACATTGTCACAGGAGATGGCACAGGCTTCAGACCCCTCCAACAGTGTTTTTCCACATTGCCAATGAAATAAAGTGGTCTTAGTGTTTACATCATGGAAGATACTGGCCACTATTGTTATATAACCTCTTGTTTCCAGACTAGGGGTTTACAAGAGACCATGCATAATGTGTCCTCCACTGATGTGCCTAGCAAGTGTTTCCAGCAGGCTTTGAATAGCTTCATTGAGGTATGTGGATTGTCTTATTATACCTTCAACCTCAATAATATTTCCCCCCATCCCATGCATTCTCTGGCAATGTTATATTTTGATGTTGTTAAGAAGAATATTCCGTCAAACTTCACTATGTCCACTCGGGATTCTGTTTTATGTCAAAGTAACAGGGTGGCTCATGCTCAGGATTTTCTTAAGGTGATTCCCATTAGTGGTTTAAATCAAAGTCTAGGACCTCGTTAATTTAGGTCCGTGTTGAGTTATAGATTGGGCATACCTCTTTTCAGGGAAGATAGTTCATGCTCTAGTTGTAACAAAAAGATGGATATTTTCGGTGACCATGCTTTGCATTGCGCTAATGATGTCGGTCAAAAATTCCGCCATGATCTTGTGAGGGATGTATATGCTGACATTTGTTACAAGGATGGTGTACATGCAAGGAAGGAGGTAGTTCTTGGTTTTTTTTATCGGATAACGATACTTCCTTGAGACCTGCAGATATTCTTGTTCATGGTTGGGAGAACGGTCAGGATGTCTATTTTGATGTTATTGGTGTTTCACCATTCTCTGGCGGGGGAGTTCGTACTTTCATACCCGGTCATTCCATATCTAGGGCTACTAAGCGTAAACGCGATAAATACCTAGACAAGTGCTCCCTTCATGGTTATGGGTTTGGTGTTTTAGCTTTCTCAACTTTGGGTGAACTGGGTGAAGAAACTATCATTTTCTTGAAGAGGTTGAAGAATTGTATCTCGAACCATGACGTTAATTATAAGATAGGCGGTACTCTTTTTTATAGAATACATTTAGCTATCCAAAAAGGTGTTGGTGCCCAGCTTGTTGCCAGGCTACCCACCAACTTATTGTAATTGAAATTTAATGTGAAAATCTTCTTACTCGTTTCTCTTTTAAAAAATAATAATTAGGAAACTCATTTTCTATGAATAAGATGGGTTCGTGAAAAACTTTTCATAAGCCATCACACTCCCCAAACAGCAAGAACGTTACATACATATACATCACCCTGATGAAAACTCGGATCACGTTCACGGACCCACATTATGTTTCTCACTTATCTACACGTGCCAGGCTCAAGTTTTATCAAGGAAACTGATGGAAGTAGAGCTGCATAAGACCCATTCTGGAATCGGTGCACCGGTCAAGAACCGGAAAAATCGGACTGGAACTGAACCGGAACTGGAGTAGCCCGTACAGGTACCGGTTCCGAAAGTTGAGAACCGGAGTAGGACGGTACATGTATTGGTTCTGGGGGGAGTCCTGGCCTGTACCGGACCAAATGTCCCAGTAAATTAGAGCCGTTGATATCTTTTAAGATATTACATCCTAGTCGTCCCTCCTAGGTATAGGAATTCCAATCTATCTATCTTCGAGAGACCAATTCATTTTATTTTATTTTCTTTCTCTGTCTGAACTCTGAAGAAAAGAGCAGCAGTCTCACTTAGGGTTTAAAATTAGGGCTTCCGATCGTCAAATCTCTTTGTTCATAGGTATGAATCTTCACTCCCCCACAGATTCAAGGTTAGTCCTGGCTTGAATCTCAATTTTGGTTCTCTTTGTTTACATAATTTGGTCATTAGAAATGTTCTTTCCTTGTTTTTCTACTGAATCTTGGGTTCTTGTTTACTGATTTCTCTCTAAAGTGATAGATCTTTTCTGGGTTTCTTATGGTTTCTGTAATTACGT
>JAJJMB010007708.1:24603720-24623497 GCA_023531105.1 Papaver atlanticum | reverse complement strand
AACAATTAGTTGAATTTAAAAACAATGTAGCATCAGATCCTTTTATTGCTCGTATGTCCCGTCTAATGTTTGCTAAGTACCATAAGTACTAGGGTGTGTATGAAACAATGAATTCTGTTATGTTTTTTGCTCAACTGTTGGATCCAAGAGAGAAACAAAAAGGGTTGGAATTTACTCTTAACTGTTTGTATGAGAATAATACATGGGAGGTTCAAAGAGTTATGAGAAAGGTGAAAATAGAATTTCAGGAACTCTTTGAAGATTATAAGTCCTTGTATTCAGTTCATGAGGAGGGGTCAACTAGTGCTGCTCATACTGTTGTCAATTCAGTTAGTGTGCAATCTCATGGTTTATTTGCTAGAATTCAATCAAGGAGGAAACAGAATTGGTACAGCCCAAGTTGTGTTGAAGAGGCAAGAACAACAGAGCTCGATAGGTATTTGACATATGTGATGGATGGTGGAATGCGTGTAGTAGGTCAAGATGACCAGTTTGACATATTGGCTTGGTGGCAGGCTAATGAAAGCAGGTATAAGATACTGTCATACATGGCAAGAGATATATTAGCCATGCCTGTGTCTTCAGTGGCCTCTGAATCAGCTTTTAGCATCGGGAAGCGCGTGCTGACTCCATGGAGAGCTTCTTTATCTACAAGGACAGTTGAGGCATTTCTCTGCACACAAAGCTTTCTTCAAAAACCCATTGCTCTTGATCTTCTGTGTGATTATATACCTGATGATGATGTTGAAGATGAGGCAGGTAATATATTAGTTTTTCTTCTATTTAATAGTACATTAGTACTTACTTTTCAAGTTTTCTTGTATTGCTTGCTTACTTTCTTGTTTTACTTTTTTGTTGCGTGTTGCAGCCATATGGGATTCTCTGCTAAATAAGCTTGAAGTAAACTCCATGACAGTGCAGCCAGTGCCATTGGATGCTTTGCAAGGATTGCATTTCATTTCTTGTCACAGACTTATGGAATGTTGTTTTTAGTACTATTTTGTATTGTTGAACTTTGAACTTAAGTGTGTGATGTTGTTTTAAACCTTTGTTATTTTGAACTTAAGTTGTAATGTTGAACTTTGAATAGTCAGTTTTTTTTATATGTTGAGTTTACTGTGTGTTTCAAAATTCAGGTAAAAAACCGGTACCGGAGTAGAACCGGATCGGTCTTACAGGTACAGGTACAAGTCCAGGTACAGGTACAGGTACCGGTCCTCAAAATGAAGTACCGGTCAACTCCAGGTACAGGTACCGGTACCAACAGAAAACCGGACTGTACCGGCTCATGTGCAGCTCTAGATGGAAAAAGTTATTTAACTATAATACTTTTGGGTGTGCAATGTCACCTCACTTAATTTGCTGGACAAAAACAAACTAACCGTACAAAATCGTCGAGAATCTCTTTCTCAGAAATTTCAGAACCCATTTTCAGATTTTTCCTCACCTCCATTAATAACAACTCTCTGGTTTTTCTTTGCTTGAGAGAAACGCTATGGTTTTGTTCAGTCCTATCTGCTATTACAGCTCTGAAGAAGAGGAGGAGAAAGAAGAAGAAGACATTCATACATCTGAACGTCATGATTTATCACCAAATCATCTAACTCGAATCTTCAATGTGACCTTCTTTGGAAAATCCATTACTACTACTGTAACATCAAAACCTAGTGAGATTAGGAAATGGATTTACAGCAGTTTGTATTACAGTCGTCGTAATCGACACAATCCTGTTGTTGGACTTGGTGTTCAATGGTTACCAAATACTTATGGTTCTGATAATGATCCAGCAGAAACTCTTCAAATCTGCATCGGTACTGGATGTTTGATTATTCAGTTTTCTCATACTCCTTATGTTCCTAATATTCTTCGAAGGTTTTTGGCTAATGAGAAAATCACTTTTGTTGGGATATGGAATTATCGTGATAACAGTAAGCTTATGAAATCAGAACATCAATTGTTTGTTTCGAGACTGATTAATCTGAGTGAGTTTGGAATTCAAAAGGAGTCATCTAGTGGTTCTATGGAGAATTTGGTTAGGGCTCATCTTGGTTTTAATGGTGTGAGAAAAGATGGAAATATTGGTAGAAGTAATTGGAATGCTAAGAATCTCAGTGTTGATCAAGTTCAGTATGCTACTGTTGATGCACACGCTTCATTTGACATTGGTAAGAAACTTGGAGCATGGAGGTTTGAAATCTGAGATTCTTGTTATTTCTGGTGAAAATGGGGTTTTGGTGCATTATGAGGAGGTTGGACTAATTTCACTGGTTCTTATTTGGTTTCTTTAGTGGCGGTGGATATTGTGATCAAATGGAAGAAAAGTACAGTTTCTTCTTCTTTTGGTTTTTTCTTTTAGTCTTCTAGGACTAATTAGTAAGTGATGTAGATGATGATTTCTTTACTTTTTGCTGTTGATTATCTAGGAGGTTTCATTTTGGTGGTTGAATATATGGGTTCTTGAAGTTGAAGAGATAATCAATCAGAGTATCATTTTGTAGTCAAAATCAATCAATGTGGTTCATGATATTTAGGTTGAGATTGATCGGCTAATATAACAGGAACCTTTATTACAAATCTTGTTTTCATTTTCACTGTGGATAATTGGATATAGTTTTGTTGTATTAAATTTCTTACAATTCGTATTTTGCAATTCCTCCATTAGTGACATTTTACTGAGAAAGTAGTACTTTATGATGGTGAAGTTCTTGGCACCTGTAGGACTTAGACGAGGAAGGATGTAGGAAGTTACTGTCAAGCCAAGAGTAATGGCATTTTTTGTAGTTATACCGACGACAATTTACTATTCAACTTAGCAGCTAGTGTTTGCCCAATAAGACACTTTCCTATTACTCCCACTACCTAAAAGCATAAAATTTCCACCAAATTTCCATCTCCATAACAGCATAAAATTTCCACCAAATTTCCATCTCCAACACAAGAGTCAAGGTCATAGAAATAGATGACATGGCTAAGTTGGCGTAATGGACAAAGTCTCTATGACCTTGGGTCTTAAAGCCACATCATCATTTTGTCTCTAAATTCAAATAAAATTTGTTAGATAATACCTTGGGGATTGGAGATCAACTTAAGGTAAAAAGTTTTAAAAAAAAAATTTTGTCATTTAATAATGACCCACACATAAGAATGTGTTAATAAGACCTCCACATAGGATGACCTTAACCCTTTGCATTGGAGATGCTCTAACACAATGTAGGGAGTTTGAAAAAACAGATAGAGTTCCAAGAGACACGGTTTCGACAGAGACTCTCTCTCTCTCTTCTTCCCCGAAATTTCTTTCTCTCCTAACCCGGTTTTCTTCTCTTTCTGGCTAAAACTAGCAATTATGCTTGTCCTCACCTGATCTAACGGCTATTTTTCATTGGAAGTTTTCGCCGGATTTCTACCAGTGCTTCTCTATCTCTATGACTATTATTCCAGTTACTTAATTTATGGTTCTATCTTTTGTTTTTGGCATCTCAATTCTTCTTTTCAATGGAGAATACTAAACCAAATCACTACTGTTATTGCAACTGCCTCATTTACCCATACTACTCAGGTCACATGAAGTAGGAATCTCACAACAATCTCATATATCACATGAAGTAGGAATCTCACAGCAATCACAAACTTCACAGGACAAATAGAAATTACTGAAATTACTAATGAAATTACTAGAATCACAAGCATCACCAGCATTGCAGAAAGCTCAGAAATCACAGTCTCAACCACAGTCCCTGATAGATTCACTAAAACAACAATCAACAATCATATTACAGGTACCATTGACACTCTAAACCCCCTTTGGAGGAAAGCAATAAACCCAAAGCTAGAATCTCTCATCTCATGTACAGTTTCTCTTAATCTCTATCCCGTAACTATGGTTTTAGCAATCAACATTCTGTTTATACCCCCTATCTAAATTAATTCATACCCCCCACCCTTTATCTATGTTCCATCATAGTTTCTTAATCTCTTTGCTAAATCATGCTCAACCAAGCCCAAATTATAACCTATACCATCACCCAAATTCCCAATGTACTCAAATTCATATCAAACCAACAATTTTCATTAAAACACCAACAAACAAGCATGATTGTTCTTACAAACTTAAAAGACTTTGTTCCAACCAACCAAATTTCAACAGAAATCAATTATTCAACCAAACTTTAGACCAAATGTTAAACCTTTCCCCACTCAATTCTAGCAAACTCTCAAAACCCAAAAAAGATAGCTTTAATCTGCAGGTGCTAGAAATGGAAGACCTCAATGGGTACTTACCAGCATTGCAGGAAGCTCAGAAATCACAGTCTCAACCACAGTCCTTGATAGATTCACTAAAAAAACAATCAATATTAATATTACAGGTACCATTGACACTCTCAACCCCCCTTTGGAGGAAAGCAATAAACCCAAAGCTAGAATCTCTCATCTCAGGTACAGTTTCTCTTAATCTCTATCCTGTAACTATGATTTTAGCAATCAACATTCTGTTTATACCCCTTATCTAAATTAATCCATACCCCCCACCCTTTATCTATGTTCCATCCTAGTTTCTTAATCTCTTTGCTAAATCATGCTCAACCAAGCCCAAATTATAACCTATACCATCACCCAAATTCCCAATGCACTCAAATTCATATCAAACCAAAAATTGTCATTAAAACACCAACAAACAAGCATGATTGTTCTTACAAACTTAAAAGACTTTGTTCCAACCAACCAAGTTTCAACAGAAATCAATTGTTCAACCAAACTTTAGACCAAATGTTAAACCTTTCCCCACTCAATTCTAGCAAACTCTCAAAACCCAAAAAAGTTAGCTTTAATCTGCAGGTGCTAGAAATGGAAGACCTCAATGGGTACTTACTTCTGTTTCTGTCCAACCTTGCTCCGAGTCCCTTGGATGACACTCCGAGTCTGGCTCCGAGTCATGCGAACAGAAAGCTCTGCAACTCGCTGCTTTGGCTTGGTTTTTTGGGAAGAACCAGCATCTTCATTTCGAACAGCTTCATCTCCATCTTCATCACTATACGGCTCTGGTACAGGGGTAGTTGGCTCTCCCTCATTAGGAACGGTAGATGGATAATATGGATCGGGGATCGGATCGGTAGTGGGTTGCACTACTCCAGTAAATATTGCTTGGCCAATCAATCCAGTTGCAGGGCAAAGCGCATCCATCATCGGAAAATGCATTGGTTCATCATGACGCCATGGTCTAGCAACCAATTGACTTACCATATACCTTTCTTCAGCAACAAGAGTAATGGATTGAAATACAACTCTACTCAACCCAGACACAAGAAACCGATCTGCAACAACAGCTACACCTTCATGCAATTGAAAAGGCCCATACTTGGAATGATAAACATACAATACCCAATCATCATCATCAGAACCAGATCTTCGAGGTTTAGCAACAGGAGATTGAGACCTATTTCCATCATCATCAGAACCACCCTCAACATTATTGCCTCGACGATTGATGCTCTCTAGGACCTTACTATTATCTTGAACTTCAAAAGGATTGCTGGTATCCTGATTAATCAGAGCAGGCTTTGGCTGCTTGAAGAAATGCCTCAATCTTTCAACAGGGAAATCAATCAATAACTCATGAATCACGCCAGGAGGTACTTCTTGTTGCAGGCACTCCTCCACCTCTACATTTACATTATGTTGCAGATTATTCAAGCACCACGCAAAACTCTCTTCAAAATCAGGAGATTCACAACCCTGAGGAATCTCAATCCCATAAGGCAAACAATCAACACAGTACTCATGGGGATACCAATGGATGTGAGGCTCAATATCCACTTACTGCATCTTTCGCTTGTATTTACAATCCACTTCGTTTTTATTTTCAGTCATGATGTGGAAGAATCAATAATTTTCAACGATCTTCTAAGAACAAGGGGAAATGAACAAGAGAAAGTGAATGAGAAAATCTCTCCGACGGTTAATTGGATCCACTTAAAGGATTTTTCGATTTGGTTGTGGGTCGTCTCACAATTAATTGGCAGCGGTTCCTGAAGAGAAATCTCTTCCATTACTCAACCTCTTTCTACGTGCACTGTCTTTTCAATTTTCCCTCAACTAGCCCCTCTTCTTCTATCCCCTATAACTGCTGCTAATCTATCATGTTCGACAAATGGAAAGTGGACACTCAGCCTCAACACACTTGGCGAAAAAAATTGTTCGGCTCTCTGGGATGACTGGATCAACACATGTGCAGTTAACATGCTTACATACCAGAAATCAGACAAGCTGACTCAAAATCTGACCAATGCTGATTGGCAAGCTGACTATGCTCATAACCACTCCAAATCTTTAGATGGGCCCTTGATATCGAGGAAACAGTCCGACCCGAAGCCAGGACTCGGTCAACAACTTTTTTACCACTACTCTACATCAGATGATGTCAAGGTTAAAAATTACTGCAAACTGGTAACAACGACTACACTTACCTTTAATCACAAAGCTGCTAACAACACAACACATAGTTTGGCTTTTCATGACAGGTATCTATCCAAGGTACCGTTAGCCAACAAAGGACAAGATCAATGTGCCAAATCCATTCCTATTGGAGACTGTTTTCTACATATGTACATGCATATCAGTCCTCTCTACTATTTGACCATAAACTACACAACTCTGGATACCCATCCTAAGTACAACAAGCATCAGCACACACTCGTGACCATAATTCAAATTAAAGCCTGTCTCTTTTCCCTCTCTCTTGAAAAAATAACCATTACCTATACCATCTTCGGTGAAAATAACTCACCTCTACTCTACCTTTTTCTTCATCATCATATCATTCCCATGGCCTCTTCCTCCAACTCCAATCCTAACAACATTGATAGTCTGGTTCATAAAATGTACTCAACCCTAAATATACCTAAAGATCTGTTCCCAAAAGTTTTCATTAATCCTGATAATATCAAAACCAAACAACCTCAAGACTGGAAATGGTGTTTTATTGGAAAACTTTGCAACAACATCTGCTTTCAAACTTCCAGAGTTAGTAGTTTCATCAATGCTAATTGGGAAATGCGAAGTAGAATTGAAGTTGATGTCTGGAACAGAAGAAGAAACTACTACATTCTCAGGATCACTCATGAAGAGGACTATTCAACCCCGAGGAAATGAGGCACTAGAGGAGTCTTTGAGAAACTTATGGTTTTAGTAGGTGTTCCTGCCAATGGCCTTGAGCTGATTGATGAAGAATTATTCTCAAAGGTCATGATTTGGCTTCTCATAAAGAGAATCCCAACTCACATCATCCCTGATATCAGAAATATAGTCAAGCCAATTGGAGTCTTTCAAGATGCTAAAAAGCCTTATGGAAGGGATAGATTTGAAAAAACTTTGGAGGTAAAACTTACTATCAATGTCACTAGATCTCTCAAGTTTGGCATTGAAGCTTTTGAAACTCCTACTCTTTCCCACTGGTTGGAATGCGCTTATGCTCTTAATGACATAAAGTTCTGTAAAGTATGCAGAATCCTTGACTACCCAGGTCCTCTTTGTGCTACTCCATAAAATCAAAATCACTCACAACAACAACCTCTACCAACCCCTCAACCAGCTCCCCCACCAAGAACCCCACACAAAAAAATTGTCCAAGATGGAAAAGATGTCATCTACAGACCTTACTCTGATGCTGATGCTGCAGCTGAATTTGAAGCTAAAATGAAGATTGCTAAGAGGATGGAGCTTGAAAAGGCCATAGCAAACATTGCTTCATCTTCTGACAGCCCTATCACCTTTGGAGCTCAACCTTCACCCAATGATTTGTCAACTTCCCCACACCATGATGTCCTGGCTTGTCAAATTAAAAACAGGAGATTTGATTTGGGAAAAAAATTTGTGGGTTCCTACAAGAAAAAACTCCCAAAAATGAAAGTTGCTGCAAGAGCTCATCACAACATTAACACTGATGTCAATGCTGATGTTGTTGCTGCTGAACACATTTTCCCTGCTTCCCCTACCCCTAAAACCTTTCCCTTCAATACCCTACCCACTCTTTCCCAAATCAAAGCCAAAATGGAAGCTAAGACTGCTAAAAAGAAGAAAGAGGACTGGAAAGCTAAGAAAAAAGCACATAGCTTTGAGAACCTAAGTGATAATTCCTTGAACACCTCCAACCTTGACTCCAAAAGAAAGAAACCAATCCCCAATGAGGATAACCAATTCTCCAACAGTACTGAACTGGCCAATCTCAAGAGATTCAAGGACTTGGCTGAAGATACAAATGAGCAATTTGGCAACACTCCTCTCTTAATGGCTAATGGTACCTTGGAAATCTCCTCTTCTGAAAAAATGGTACACTCTTTCATCTCCCTTTATTTTTTCATTATAGGACTACTCAATCTTTCCTTTATAGTTCAGATAATCATAAGCACTTATTATGACCATATCACAAGAAGACTAACTTCCAAGTGTCCTAGTGTGTCCTATTTCTGGCAATTGTTCATAGCTTTGGCATGGAACTGTCAAGGATTGGGAACTAGAGATGCTAGAAGTTATATCAATGATATGCTTAATAAGCTGAATCCTGATATTATATTCCTCTCTGAAACTAAACAAAAGCAGGATAAGCTTAAGAAAACTATGCATGATATTGGTGTCAATAACTTCAGGTTTGTTAACCCAGGAGGGGCAAGTGGCACTGCTGGTGGTCTAGCATTGATATGGAAAAGCAACATTTCTTTAGACATCATGGACTTTTCTTTGAACCATATCAATGCTATAGTCAGACCTGCCAATAGCCCCCCTTGGCTTTTCACAGGATACTATGGTAGTCCATATGATACCTCCAATAAATTAAACTCTTGGAAAATGAAAGATAAAACTGCAGCCACCAACCAATTGCCTTGGTTGGTTATTGGTGACTTCAATTTTATTCTTCATGACACTGAAAAATTCAGTACCCATCCCATTGACTCCACTGAAGCTTCTTTATTCAATAACAAAATTCTTGATCTGGATTTGGTTGATCTTGGCTTCACTGGATGTCCCTTTACTTGGTCAAATAAAAGAAGGGATCATGCTCTCACTGAACAAAGATTAGATAGAGGACTGGAAACTAATGATTGGCTAGTCCTTTATCCTAACATAACCATCACCAATATGCTAGCTATTGGGTCTGATCACTACCCCATCCTGTTAAATTCCAATCCCCATTGGAAAAATGGCAAGATACCCTTCAAATTCTTTGGTCCTTGGTTGGACCATGAAGACTGTAAGAAAATAATAACTGAATGCTGGAGCAAATATTTATCTGGATCCAGTGCCTTCACCATTGCCAGAAGACTCAAAAACATAAAGCTACAAATCAGAGTCTGGAACAAGGAAGTTTATGGAAACATCAAGACAAACATTGAAGAATGCAAGCATTATTTAAACTGGTTACACAACAACTACTTCAGGATGGATAGAGGCCAAGCTCTAGCTGATGCAAGGAAACAACTCAAAAACTGGCATGACATAGAAGAAAAGTTCTGGAAGACCAAAAGTAGAGATCAACTAATAAAACTGGGAGATCAGAACATAAGTTACTTCCACAGAGTTACTAAGGGCATAATCAAAAGAAACAAGATTGATACAATACAGGATGAGAAAGGAGACTCGATAACAGACTATCAAGAAGTCAAAAACTGCTTTACAAACCACTTCTCAAAAATGGCAACTGCTGAACCCACCAACATTTCACCTGAAATCATCAATCTCATACCCACAACAATAATCATAGATGACAATATTATGCTTAACAGGAACCCTGATCACAATGAAATCAAATCCATCTTGTTCAGCATGGCTAGTGATAAAGCTTCAGGTCTTGATGGATTTCCACCTAACTTCTTTAAAGCCAACTGGGAAATTTTGGGAAATGACATTGTCAAGATGGTTCAACACTTTTTCACCTCTGGCCACTTAGTAAAAGAAATGAACTCTAATTTTATATCCCTCATCCCTAAAATTTACAACCCAACTTCCCCCAAGCCATTTTAGACCCATCAGTCTATGCAATACAACCTATAAAATCATATCCAAACTCATTGCCCAGAGAATGAAACCTCACCTAAACAAGATCATATCCCCTTACCAATATGCTTTTATACCTGACAGACAAATATCAGATAACATATCTATTTCTCATGAGATCATACACAATATGAGGTCCAAAAGAGGGAAAAAGGAGACTCTGGAAGTATGGGTATCAAAATAGACATGGCAAAAGCCTTTGACAGAGTGGATTGGACTTTCCTAATAACCATCATGAAGAAGATTGGTTTTACTGACCAGTGGTGTAACAAAATATTGCAGTGCATATCCACCTCCACCTCTGTTGTTCTAATTAATGGTTCTCTTGATAAATTCTTCAAAACTTCCAGAGGCCTAAGACAAGGTGACCCCCTTTCTCCCTATCTTTTCCTTTTCTTCATGGAATCTCTTTCTAGAACTCTTGTACATGCTGAGGAGCTGGGTCTTATCAATGGAATAAAGATTTGCAAATCTGCACCCTCCATCAACCACCTCCTTTTTGCTGATGACTGCATGATCTTCTGCAAAGCCAATATGACTGAAGCTCAAAACATTATGGATATTTTAAGGATTTTTGGAAGTACTTCTGGTTATCTTATTAACTTCAACAAAGCTGAAGTTTTTTCAGTAAAAACACAAACCCAAGCCTTATCCCCACCATCAACAACACTATGGGTGTTCAAGTTCTCTAGCTGGAAGATAAATATTTAGGTTCACCTCTTTTCACTTATATAAGCAAAATCAACTCTTTCAAACCTGGTGTTGAAAATCTAAAATTGAGATTATCCAGCTGGAAAAATGTGCCTCTGAACCCTGCTGGGAGGGAAGTGCTCATCAAATCTGTCACTTCATCTGCTTGTGTTTACCAGATGAACTGCTTCAAGATCCCAAAGCAAACTTGTAAAGACATCAACAAACTTCAAAGGGACTTCTTATGGGGAAAAAACTTGGAAAATCCCACTGGTTATTACCCAAAAGCTTGGACTACAGTCTGCAAACCAAAAGAGCTGGGAGGATTAGGCTTCATGAATATGGATCTCTTTAACAGCTCTATGATCACCAAAATTGGCTGGAGACTGGAGCAAGATAAATATTCTCTCTGGTACAAACTTATGGATGCAAAGTACCTAATTGGAAGAAATGTCCTCAACATGGACATAAAGTCAAAAGATGGTGACTCCTGGATATGGAAAGGAATACTAGAAGGCATTAGCAACATCCAACAGCACTGTGTCTGGAGGATTGGCAATGGGAGTAAAATCAAAATTTGGGATGATCTCTGGGTTCCAAACATTACTACAAGACTCAATAAACCTTCAAACTGTCCCCACCACATTGAAACAATGGAATCTCTACTTCTTCCTAATGGGAACTGGGATGAAAATCTAGTTCAATCTTACTTCAGTAACAATATTTCTCAAGCCATTATTGTCTGCCTACTCATCCAGAAGAAGAAGACAAGATCATCTGGAACCTAAATGACATAGGAAAATTCTCTGTCAAGTCTCTATATAAGGCAAAGATTGACAATCTTTACAGAAATGATACAACAACAGGAAATTGGGAGGAAATTTGGAACATGGATGTTTCTCCAGCTATTAAGATCTTTATATGGAAATGTGCCCATGGGATTCTCCCCACTAATGCTAAAACAACTAGTATTCTGCATTACATTGATCCTATATGCACAATATGCAACAGTGGGGAAGAAGAAACCATGACACACATGTTCCTAAACTGTCCTGCTGCCACTTTAGTTTAGCAGGAAATCATTGGCCCTCATTATACTCAGTTTGATAACACCACTATCTTCATGGACTGGCTTAATTCCTGGTTTCAGACTGGGATGACCAACCATGAATGTAACATTTATGCCACTACATGCTGGTACATTTGGAAAACTAGATGTGATCTAGTTTTCAGACAAATCCAGCCAAATGCAGCAAAAACCTCTAACTACATTAAACAACATTTATGCAATCACAATAGAGTTCACAACATGCAAGAGCATATTATGAATTGTTTCTCACTATTTCCTGAGGAAATTGATTCATCTATGGACAACAATACTATACCATATAATCTGAATTAGTATCCTTCAACGGATTATGGAAAAATTATCAAAATATGTACTCTGAAGGATCCTGAAACTTTGATATACTATTCTGCACTGACTATGCTGGATTTTGCAGGAAACATCAATGGTACCAGAGGACATCCACGATACTCTGGAGCTTGGGGAGCAACAGGAGGCGCAGACCTAGCTTTTCAATGGGCCAAAGAAATGCAACACACTAATATAAAGATACAAGCTGAATCCATGTAAATTTTAGTTCGTTTAAAGTTGCTCTACCACAAAGTTGTCAAAGGAAGATTTCATCTAAGTTACCATGAAAGAACAAATAGTGGAGAGGAGGACAGTAATACCGATATCAACCTAGTAACTTTTGTTTTATTAAGACTAAAACTCATCCATCGTCTCCAAAATATGGATACTTTTAATACGACTCTATCTTGTAAGAACAATGCTGGCAGGATGAGTGGTCCAACCAATGCCAATCTTTTGTATCAGTCTTAGGTGCTATCTTGGCGGCCTAAGTTTCTCTTAAAAAAAAAAAGTTGCAACTTGAAACGATCCCTATCCAAGGACAATAGTTGCTGCATGATGGAAGTTGGGTTTATAGAACCCAAAATAATGAAACCATGTCCATGTATGTCTCGTATTAGAATAAATACACATGGTGCAAGCTTTGGTTTTTTGCAAAAACGAAAAACATGCCAAAAAGAAAAGACATCAAGACTGTAAATTTTTCCTTTATTTTCTCTTTATTTTTAATAGTTTTTTGAGTAATGAGATATACTGAGGGATTTCTCCCGCAAACGCTACTGACCTTCACAGGCTTGTGAGGCGTCGCACCCACTGAATTAACAGGGGGCACTGTTTATGTGGAGGGTCTCAAAAGTATGTGGATATCGGTGGATTTTTCTCATTTAGTTTAGCATTTCCATAGTTTTTTTCTCATCCCTCGCTTTTATCTGACAAATGCATAAAAGTTTTTAAATTTTATCGATATACCATAATTGAAAATTAGAATGGTTAGTATGCTACTATATTAAAAATGCCTCAACAACAACAACACACGAAAAACAATTTCTAAGTTAGGATACTCATTGATTTATTTTTATTACTACAAAAGCAAGCACTGTTGTTATCCTTGACTTGGCCAAGATTAAACGTTTTAGCTAAACATAGGCAAGAAAAAACAAAACACTATAATGCTTGTCTATAGCATATTTGTTCCATCACTAAAAAAATGGAGCAATATAAAAGCTAATGCTAGACCGGAAAATACTTAGTTCCGCAAGCCAAAACTTTGGCTACCAGATGCTAGAAATTTACTATAGGGTAGATTGTAGAGAAATTTGACCAGGTTCCAGTTAAGAACTGAGTCATGACTGGTGTGGAAGACCGCAAATATGGTCCATCTAGGGGTGGACTAAAGGGATGGTCTAAAAACGGACTAATTTCCTCCACCGCTAGGAAGTAGGAACAATGGGTGAAGTTTTTAAGGCTTGAGCGGACCTTCAAAAGAGCTTTACATAGATAGAATTCATTAGTCCACATTTGGACCAATAAATTGGTCCGTGTTTAGCTTTTTCGCAACAAATATGTAGTGTTGGTTAGACACGAGTCACACGACCTACAAGTCACTGTGGTTGGAAACCAAGTTTCGGCTGCACCCTTCATTTTATTTTCTTTGACCTTGGTCTCAAGCCACGCCTTTTCAATTAATTCAGTTCCGGTGGAAGCTAAACTTTCGCTAAACATTGTTCAAGCGGAAACTAACTTGGCTAAATGTAACCAGGGGCCATAGTAATTTGATTCTTTTTCTACTCTTAACTTGGCTCTCGATTGTTAATTTCGATAAGAAACACCATACTAGTTGCTCTGCACAAAGTCGTGAGCTACATCGGAAGCTCGGATCACCTTGGTGGACCCACAGGATATTGCATATTCATTTTACACGTATCACCCTGATAGAAGCCAAAATGTGATCCCACAAACAACGTCTGACCCGTGGAAGCTATTTAGCTATAATATCTCTTGCTATACAGCAACACTTAACTCTATTTGTCGGATTACAAAAAGAAGACAAAAGAACTCGCTCTATAAAATCTCTTCTCCCTCAGAAATTCAGTACCCATTTTCAGCTTTTTCCTTACCTCCATTAATAACAACTCTCTGGTTTTCTTTTCGCTTGAGAGAAACGGTGTTCTTTTGAAGATGTTTACATATAGTCCCATTCACTACTCTGAAGAAGAGGAGGAGAAAGAAGAAGAAGAAAGCATTCATACATCTGAACGTCGTGTTTATGGCTTAAACCGTCGAACTCGAATCTTCGATGTATCTTTCTTTGGTAAATCCATTACTACTACAGTAACATTTGAACGTCGTGAGATTAGGAGATGGATTTACAGTAATTTGTATTACAATCGTCGCAATCGATACAATCTTGTTGTTGGACTTGGTGTTCAATGGTTACCTTTCAGTTCTGATGATCCAGCAGAAACTCTTCAAATCTGCATCGGTACTAGATGTTTGATTATTCAGCTTTCTCATACTCGTTATCTTCCTAAATTTCTTCAAAGGTTTTTGGATAATGAGAAAATCACTTTTGTTGGAATATGGATAATAAGAAGCTTTCATTATCACAACATCGATTATTTGTTTCGAGACTGATTAATCTGAGTAAGTTTAGACTTGGGAATGAGTCATCAAGTGGTTCGATGGAGAATTTGATTAGGGATTATCTTGGTTTTAAGGGCGTGAGAAAAGATGAAATTGTTGGTAGAAGTAATTGGAATGCTAAGAATCTCAGTGTTGATCAAGTTCAGTATGCTACTGTTGATGCTCATGCTTCATTTTAGATTGGTAAGAAAATTGAAGCATGGAAGTATAAGAACTGAGATTCTTGTTATTTCTGTGGTTGTCGTGATAACGAGGTTGGACTACTTTTACTGGTTCTTATTTAGTTTTTTTTGGTGGTGGTGGATATTGAGATCAATGGAAGAAAACTACAGTTTCTTCTTCTCTGGGTGTTTTCTTTTAGGCTTCTAGGACTAATTAGTAAGTGATGTAGATGATGATTTCCTTACTTTTTGCTGTTGATTATCCAGGAGGTTTCATTTTGGTAGTTAAATATATGGGTTCTTGAAGGGATAATCATCATCATAGTAGTATTATTTTGTAGTCAAGATCAATGTTGTTCATGATATTTGGGGTGAATCAATCTTTGTAAACAACGTTGATATTGATTGGCTAATATTTAAATTGCAGTTTTATTACGAATATTGCTTTGATTTTCACTATGGATGGAGTTTTGTTGTCTTCACATTTTCAATTTATATGTATGTTTTTCAATTCCTCCATTAATAACATATCAAGTTGTTCAAGTTTTTTTGACCATCATTGCACCTGTTGGACTTAGATGAGGTAGGATGTAGAGGAAAGTTACTGTCAAGTCAAGAGTGATGGGAAGTTCAGAGCTAACCTATATAGCTAGTCCTGACGAGTCATTTTACTATTCAACATAGCAACAGTGATTCACCCAATAAAATCCAGGCAGCAAGTTATGCACTTTTTCAGTACCTACCAAAAAGCAGCGAGTTTGAATTTTGAAATACTAATCCTATCCAAGTTGCAAGGACAACTCAGCTGCATGCACATAAATGGACGAAAGCTGGGTTTCAGCAGTGAACCCAGAAAATATGGTACACTACAAGCTTTGATTCTGAAATGAATAATTGATGCTGATTAAAAGCATAAAAGAATATAATTTCCTCCAAGTACTGTAATTTTCTCTGTACCTAATTACCTAACAATCTCATGAACAATAGTACCATCCAATTCACCAAGTATGGTGTCTGTATGCTCCTGTACCACCCTCCATGCACCGCTAACGTGATGTTCCTCTGTCAGTGTTGCCCCAACAGCAAATCGGATCATGTATACCCCTCCAACAACAGCATGAGTCATATATATCCGGCCAGATGCATTCACTGATTCAAGCAGTTTCGCATTGATTTCATTAGTTTCTGTTTCAATGTAATCACTTGCAACTGTTTTTTGCTTGAAAACTGCAGATGGTTTAAGGCGAAAACAGACCATAGCAAATGTCCTAGGAACCACAATTTCAAACCTGGTATCCATGCCGATGAGGCCTTGAAAATGCTTAGCCATTTTCACATGACTCCTAAGGAAAGTTCTTAAGTTGGCGACTCCATAGCTGCGGAGTACTAACCAAAGTTTCATCGACCGAAATCTTCTGCTGAGAGCTATTTGCCAATCCTTGTAATCGATGACTTGTTTAGATTCAGGTGCTTTGTTCTTCAAATACTCTGGATTTGTTGACAAGGCCTTAACAAGGGAGCTGGAGTCTTTGACCCATAAACAACAACAATCCAAAGTAGTGAAAAACCACTTGTGTGCATTCAGACTGAACGAGTCTGCCTCCTCCACACCGTCAATGAAGTGCCTGAACTCTGGGCAAATACAAGCACTTCCAGCATACGCCGCATCCACATGAACCCAGATACCGTACATTTTGGCAACCTCGCAAAGGGGACCAATAGGATCTACTGCTGTTGATGAAGTTGTTGCAACGGTAGCACATAGAAATAATGGAACCAACCCGGATTCGATATCAGCAAGAATTGTAGAATGAAGTGAATTTGGAGAGAGGCCGAAGTTTGTAGCCTTGGATGTCGCAATAGCACGGAAGTTCATCGGGTTGATACCGGCAATTTGGGCAGCTTTTTGTAGTGCGCAATGAGTTTGATCAGAGGCATAGACAACTAGCTTGTTAATGTTTTCTCTGCCAATTTTGTTTAACATTTTATCTCTTGCTGCAGTTAATGTACACAAAATGGCTTCACAAGTAGTACCTTGTAGGACACCTCCTCCTCCTGAACTTCCATCTGACGAAAAGAGAAATGATTTGGGAAGTGTAAGCATTTGGCCGAGCCAATTCATAACAATACTCTCTAACTCAGTTGCAGCTGGTGAAGACATCCAGTTGAAGCCCACAACATTAAATCCAGTACTAAGCATTTCACCAAGGAACCCAGCAATGGAACCACTTGAAGGAAAATAAGCAAAGTAATTTGGACTCTGCCAATGAGTAAGACCGGGAATGATATCATTCGTGACATCCTGAAGAATGGTTTCAATGGATTCAGAGTTGTTTGGAGCTGATTCGGGTAATCGTTTACGCAAGTATCCAGGCTCAACTTGACTCCTAACAGGATAACTCTCAACATTTTTGTAGTAATCAGCAAGGAAATCAATGATCATGTGACCTTGCCTTCTGAACTCATCCGGATCAAGTGGGTTCTGTGAACATATTGACATGCTTTCAAGGCTTTCAGTTGGAAGACTACCCATTGTTACTGCTAATGAGTGAGCGAGATTGAGAGAATTGGAGTTGAGAATAATGAAGAAGAATGAAAGAGTGGAAGGTTTATATAGAGACAATGAAGCACATGTAGAAATTGGGGTCAAGAGACGCGCTTGAGGGGGCTTCAAGGTTGGTTCCGAATTCTGTTGATATACATTTAAAACGAGCCATAGTGCTACATCTAAAGGTGCATTACAAGAGAAAAATTACTTAACAACAAGGCAGGAAAGTAGTAGGTACACTTCTTTAAAGTAGTGTTTTTTATAAGATTTATAGGAGGCTGCTGTGTATGTAGTCTGGTTGGCCAATTTGGCACATGGGAAATCAAGATTCTCAAGGTGCCTTTACGACTTTACTTGTGAATCAATTTGACATGACCAATGTAACAAAATGCTATTGTACGACGGACATGAAAGTTCGCCCATTAATGTACTTGTACCTTTTGTAAATTTACTTTTTATATGGGCCAAAATTTACCTCATTGACATATACAATGTGATGCTAAATCTGCCAATTAATCCCTCATGATGCCAAAGTTCACCAACTGCTCCTACCTGCTCCTACCATATTAACCCATTCCCCGGTGAAAGCTGGATTATCATAGTAAGAACTAGACCAACTAGATTCACTGGAATCGTCACTTGGAGCAGTAACACTAATCAAAATGGGAGAATCAGGGGAGGGACTTGGGAGTATTTGAACACTGCTCTCAACACTACTTTCACTTCTGTTACTACCGTTCACAGACATTCCGAAATATCTCCCAAGTTATCTCTATTCTGCTCTATACTGATCCTGGTTAATATGAGCTTTTTATACAGATTAGAGGACTTAATTCTTATCATAGGTTATATCAGTAGCATTGATGGTAGGAAGATAAACAGATATAGCAAAATTAATCCGTACCAAATCCAATTAATCTATACTCTATGCATTCAATTCTTCATCGAAGAGTACTCGTAAAGGCAATTTCTCAATACAGTGAATCTCGGAAATCCATCTTACCGTGCTCTGTATCGGAACATTCTGGACCGGAATGTTGAAACGGTGGAAATTGGGACCCAGAGAGACTGTCAGTGTCACTCATAGCGGTTCAATCCCAACGGTGTAATCGACGTTTCTTTGACTTTCAACATGTAAAGTATACACGTTGGTCTTCAGATAAAATCTGATGTTCATACTCACGTGGATACTTTCGAAGGCAAGAAAGTACTTGATATCTCATCACAAGTGGGTTTCTCAGTTTGAGGTGAGGGATGGAAATTGCCATTCACATACGTAAACATTTTTATATGTCTTGGCAATCTCAAAGTATGATTACCTATCTGTACTTAGCAATTTTTGGAATTCTAGAGTCTTTTACTAAGATTATCACTTGTATGCACAATTACAGTATCTATTCTATTGCTATTGAAATCAAACAAACAAGAAAAACAGAAAATCAACTTCATACTCAGCAAATCAACACCAAGCACAATTCTAGTATTAAGGAAAGTTCAAACATTTACAAGAACATAACCAGGGTAATTACATTCAAGGAAAGAAAAAACAAGCAAAACATTAACCCTAAACATCCGAAAATCCTTCGATATCATTACAACCTTTCTTATACAATCAAAAACCAAGGCTGTAACTTTGCAATCCCAACTGCCAAGAAAAGTCATACTATCACTTCTACTGCAACTCTTCAAGCTGCCTTCCAATCCATGCATTTGTCGCCAACAGAACCCCAAAATCAAACTATGCACCACAAAACAGAAACCCCTAGCATTCACAAAGAAAAAAACCATAAAAGATCTTACCACCAAATATCAGATGTTGAAACTCCTTTCTCCAAGCACTTCTTCAGCGACTTTAAATACCATCAATTTCCCCATAAATTTTCACGAAGATGTTCAAGAGCTTCTCAGTACTCTAGTTCTAAGGAAATTGATAGTATTCTAGGGATAATCACTCAGAATCATCCTCACTGTCGCTGGTGTAGTTCAACTCATCAAAGATATAGTAAACACCCTTACCGTTGTCACTGTCTGAAGTTGTATAAGGCCCCTGGAGATCTTCATCTTCATTTTCATCACCCTCATCATTACCTTCAATATCACTGCAAGGTGATGAGTTTTGTAGTTGTAGTGGTAAAAAGGTTCGTTGCTCGAACTTGTGAAGGATTTTCGAAAATTAAATAGAGTTGTTTTGACAATAATAAGAAAATACCGAGACTCTGGATTCCACCATTGACCAATTAAGTGATAAACTCTAATCAATATTCATGCAATATT
>JAJJMB010007708.1:24479968-24598720 GCA_023531105.1 Papaver atlanticum | reverse complement strand
AAAAATGGGTACTAAAAATATACACAATAGAGATGAAAATAGACACATAAATGCGTCTATCACAAGGCACCATCGAACCATAGAATACAAAATTTCCATCGATATCCATCCCTCGAATCTCCTCTCCGCCAGAATCGACATTTAGCGGCTCTGACATGGTCCGAGCAAACTTTCGGGGATTGTGTGTCTTCTCTGCGAGATAGCGTTCATACATCGCATCTTCATATTCTTGCCTTTTCTTCTTCTCTTTCTCTACTTTTCTTGCTCTTTTCTTTCTCTTCTGAGAATCATCACTGCTTTTCTCCATCTCTTCTTCATAATAGTCATTTTTTTCTTCATTCTCATTATCACTCTCAGTCATGCTTCGATTTTTTCCCCATGATGGCTTCCATTCTCCCCTTAGTTGAAGCCTCTTTCGGTGTCGACGTGCATCAACAGCTTCTACCTTTCTCAGCCATAGTTGGAACTCTTCATCATTCTCAATTCTAAACCTCTCAAATTCTTCTGTGTTTTCTTGCTCTTTCTTCTTGTTCTTCTCCAGATTCAAATAAGCTATTAAATTATCCATCTCAGTACTGGTCAAAGCTTCAATTGCAACCTTTACATGTCGCATTGCATCAGAATCAGGTGGTAGTCCTGGATTTCCTCCTCCGGCAGAACTGGATGCAGCATCGGCCATTTTTCTTAATCTCTTTTCCTCTATCTTCTTTTCTTTGCTTCTTTTGGTATAATCCTTGGCTTATCACCCTACCTCTCTTAAATAATGGTGGTAGATTAGCCATAAATGGCCCTTTATGGTATTTGGTCAAGCATCTTGTAGCTTGGCTATTCACGCCACTTCAATGCCATGCGCAACCCTTCAGATTTCATCATTATCCTACTAAACCCTATTTTCAAAGTCTAATTTTAGACGTTTCATTTACTTTTAATTCTGCTAGAATTACCTTTAAGAGAAGAGTAATTAAGCTACCTAATTTTGAAGAGTTTATTTGGGTTTTAATTAAAACTATTGGTTTTATGCAGATTCAGAGCAAGAAGCACATGTTGGGAGGCACTATTATTATTTGGGGTATCATCAACATCATGATTATTTCTTACATCCCTCAGGCAATCACGCCGTTTCACCATAATAAAAAATCATTTTCTACCAACAATAGTAAACCCAAAATTCACCCCAATAATTTTCACCTTTACCTTTACCATCACCAGAATTTTTTACCCTACACAACTTTGATTATGGCATTTGGAAGGTTGTGCAAAACTACTCAGGGTTACTATCTATGCAAAGACAAACCTCTTAAATACTCAGCAACTTCCATATCCATCATGCTTACGTATGTCCAAGACGTACAAAGAACAAAGTTAAGTCACTTGGTTGAGTATACCCCCTGCATGGTTTTTGGTTACAAATATCACGTGATAACTAAGCAAATGTCCCTATCAACTACTCCTAGAAAGGGTACCAGGTTATCTCATAGCTATGATAAGAGCTCTTTATTTAAATACAAAAAGTGAGAATCTTTCATAAATCCATACCATTCCAAAACCCCTCACCTTGCTAACCAGTTTCAACTCTTTTAGAGTTCCCATTTTAAGGATCAGTTTGATTTTGATGCCACAGTCAGGCTGCAGCTTCACATTTGTATGATAGGACTTAATCACCATCCTTGCACTGCTACAAGAATCTTTTCTCTTCATATCTTTATTTTAATCTCTAGACAATCTCTCCTCTCTGATAAAAACTCAAGTCTCTTCATCATTATTATAATCTATATGGAATCCTCTCCATCTCAGACCTCTAATTCATCTGAAAACCTTGAAATTCAAAATCTCACTAAACAAATGGCAGACAAGCTTACCCTACCCCCTTCCCTAACTGAACCAGTCTTTATAGATAAAACTGTTATCTTGGCTGAAGATGATAATAGCTGGAAATGGTGTATGGTTGGTTACATTTGCTGTGAAATTCTCGTCCCTACCTCTTCAATCCCTTATTACATCTGTAATCAATGGCCATTTGCTCAAACACCTTCTGTTACTACTTTCAATGGTTTGAAAAACAAAGTTCTTATCAGATTCCTAGCTGAGAGTGATTTTCACAGTCAATTCACAGAGACCTTGGTATGCTTGTGGTTATTTAATGGTCCTCAAAGTTGTCCCCTCAAATGGCTTGCCAACAAATCATCAAGTATCTTTTGTTGAGGAACTGTTTTGGCTCATATTATGTAACATCCCAAAGAAATGCACTGAATTTGAAGATCTTCAAAAACTCACTCTCAAGCTGGGAGAATTAGTAGAATATCAACCACCCTATGGAAACCATCCTTTAAAGAAGAACGTTAAGGTCTATGTAAGAGCTTGTGTTCAGAAAGCTCTACCAACTGGAATCCCTCTCTTCACCTCAGGAAGAGATCAACCTTTTCTGATTGAATGCAGATATTACAAAGTCCCTAAGAACTTCTGTACCTCTTGTCGTGTGTTAGATCACAAAGATGCTAACTGTCCATCTTGGAAATCTAAACAGAAGCTAGTATAAGAAGCAACTGCCTCAAGCTCTAAATATGTTCTCCCAGTCGTCTCGAAGTTAATGATGCCAAATCAACCAGAGGTGCAACATTCTCTACCTACTACTAATATGGTTATTCAAGATACCATAATGTCTCCAGCTGAAATAGCACAAGAAACTCAAATTGATGATGTGAATGCTCATGGCAACACTAAAGGTAAAGCTAAATATTTATCTCAAAGTACTGAGTATGTGATTCAAAAATGATTAGCTAATAATTTCCAGATGGGTCCTTTTGTTAATCGATCTACTGCTTTGAAAATATCCGATGTTGGACCTGTCCAGCAAAGCTCATCACTTTTGAATAACGGTCTTCCGGTTATACTTAAACAAGTTACTACCTAGAATATCACAGTTGAAACGTCAAGCATCCCTTCTGAATCGTCGAATCGGGGTTCGATTCGAACCAACAACTCGTCCAGAAGATTCAAAATGGCGGCTGTTCCGACAAATCAACCTGCTATAACTAGAGAAGAAGTTATTTCTGCTGCTGCTGAGCATGATGCTATGTCTAATCTTAAAAGGAAAATTAACCCAAGAGACGATTTGAGAAAACGTACCAGAGCTAGTAATTCTACCTTAGCTAGCATTGTGGTTATCCCAAATCAATCTGATACATCTGAACCTGATTACTTAACTCTATATCCCCTATAACCAAATTAGGAGATCTCCCTGCCATTAACCTCTTTAACTGTACTCTGAATACCCATTCTCTGGTTGATCCCTATGGTAGTTATAATGTACCTGCTGATGATACTCCAAGAAACGATGGTGTCCGCAATAATTCCTTTCATGAGGCCGTTTCTCTAAATCTCGGTTCTACCTAGGAGACTAATCAAATTGGTGGTTCTAATAATTTTGCTATTGATGGTGGTTCTGCTTCCACCACTCAAGTAAATTCAAATCCCTCTCCTCCTATTATTGATCCCATTAATGCTGCCGCAAATGTCAATCTTTTTCCTGTTAATAATGTGAATGTGCTTGGATGGAACATTAGAGGATTGGGTAAGAAAACGGCTAACAAGGAGCTTAGCCTGCTGTGTAGAAATATTAACCATGATATTATTTTTCTATCGGAGACCAAAATGAATAAATATTTGGCCGCAAGAAGAAAGAATTTTTTTGGATACCCTTGTACTTTTAATGTCCCAAGTATTTGGTATGAGTGGTGGTCTTGTTCTTGCCTGGAAGAAGGAAATTCAACTCAATGTTTTATCTTCTAGTTTGAGGGGCATCTATGTTACTTCTACTGACATTATCCATTCCAAACTTTGTCACTTACACTTCATATATGGTGAACCTAATAGCAGTCTTAGACAAGCCTTTTGGGAAAGTCAATGACAGTTACCTCATTTACCTATAGATGAACCTGTCTTCTTCATAGGTGACTTTAATGCTCTACTAGGTACTGAGGATAAAAATGGTGGTCTAGAAGTTGATGATTCTGTTTTTCTTAATCTTAGAAACTTTTGTGATACTTTTGAATTACATGATCCTGGGTTCTATGGCCCTAAATTTACTTGGTCTAATATGCAACAAGGTCCTGATCTTATTCTTGAACGTCTTGATAGATGTCTTATTAATCCCATTGCTGAAACTTTGTTCCCTAAATTGTGTGTGAATAACTTTCCTAGAGACTCTTCTGATCATTGTCCCATGCTTATTGGTTTTAACTATGATGATATTTGTATTCCTAGGCCATTCCACTTCATGGCAATGTGGATAGAGGATCCCACATGTAGAGATATTATAGCTAACTCTTGGTCTGTTAATGTGGTGGGATCTCCTGCCTATAAGCTTAAAGTAAAACTTTTAAATAAAAAAAAAGGTCTTCGTGATTGGAACAAATCCTCTTTTGGTAATATTCAAACTAATATCTTTACTACTAGAAAGGAACTTGTGGACTCCCATACCATAGCTCATACAGATTGCAGGGCCATTTCTAGACTCAAAGCTAGATTGGAATATCTCTACAACCTGGAAGAACTTTATTGTAAAGATAAATCCATAGAGGTTTGGCTCATGGAAGGTGATAGAAATTCACCATATTTTCATAGAGTCACCCTATTCAGGAGAAAGAGAAATGCTATTAGACGGATTAAGAATGCTGCTGGTACTATCCTAACTGATAGACATAGTATCAGCACATCCTTTGTTGATTACTTTAAGAATATGTATTCTTCATACCCCCAACAATTGCAGGATGAGATCCTTCTTGACCTTCCTGTCAAATTCTCTGACATTGATAATTCTTCTCTAAACTCTCCCCTTACTGCAGAGGAGATTAAGAATGCGGTTTTTCAAATGGGTGGAAAAAAAGCCCCTGGTCCTGATGGTTTTAATTGTCTTTTCTATCAAAAACATTGGGACATTGTGGGAGAAGTTGTTGTTGATATGACTCAAACTTGCTTTAGAACTGGAAATGTTGCTAAAGTCTTCAATCATACCAACATAGCTCTCATCCCCAAAGTCCCCCTAGCTGAGTTGGTTTCTCAATATAGACTCATAGGACTTTGTAACTTTATTTACAAGATCCTTTCTAAAACTTTAGCTAACAGATTAAAGACCTTTATGAATAATATCATTTCCCAAAACTAATGTGCTTTTGTTCCCAAAAGAAGTATTTCTGATAATATCCTTCTAGCTAATGAGGCCATCTATGCTGTCAATCATCATGATAAAGCTATTGGTATTGCTGCCATCGAGCTTGACATGTCTAAGGCCTATGATAAGCTGGAATGGTCCTTTCTTGAGAAGGTTTTGAAAAAAATGGGTCTCTCTGATCACTGGGTTAAACTCATAAATCAATGTGTTTCCACAGTTTGTTATTCTGTTCTCCTTAATGGTAGCCCCACTGGCCTTATTAAGCCAGAAAGAGGTTTAAGACAAGGAGACCCTTTGTCTCCTTATCTTTACATCATTTTCTATGAGGCTTTATCCTCTTATATAGATGTTATAACTAGTAAAGGTTTGGTTGAAGGCATAAAGGTGTGTAAAAATGCTCCTGTTATGACACATCTTCTCTTTGCTGATGATTCCCTACTATTTTCTAAAGCTACTATTGAAGATTTCCAGACTATCAAAGAGTACCTTCAAAAATACTGCTTGGCTTCTGGTCAATAAATTAATTTTGACAAGTCTGGTATCCTGTTTAGCAAAAAAAATCCATAACATCTCAAACAGCAGCTCTCTAGTATTCTTGATATTAGTAATAGGGATTTAGGAGAAAAATATTTGGGTACTCCTACAACTTTTAAGGCTTCTAAAATCCAAACACATATGGGTATTCTCCAGGCTATTGATGCTAGAATCTCTATCTGGCTCCATAAGCTTCTTTCCCAAGCTGCTAGAACTACCTTAATAAAGCATATTGGTCAGGCCATCCCTCTTTATCAATGGGATCTTTCCTTATCCCCAAACACCTTTGTAGAAAAATGGATTCTCACCTCTGTAAGTTTTGGTGGGGGGAAACCCTTGACCCAAAAGATAGAAAACTTCATCTTTTGGGTTGGGACATTCTTTGCTCTTTGATAGGTATCTAAAACACCTTGATATTTATCTATTGTTTATGCTTTCTTTGCTAAGTTTTCTTGTAAATTATGTATTTTATGTTTAATTTTGAGTTTTAGGTACTTTGGAGCAAAAGAAAAAGAAACGTCGCTTAAAAGGGCTAAAGTGTCATTTCATGTGCAAATGCTGTTGGAAGCGATTTATTTCTCATTATTTGCTTTTATTTCTTCATCTCTATCTGAAAAGCATGTCGGCTTTAGTAATGCAAGTTATGTCTGAAAAGCATGGCAGCTTTAATGATGTCGAAAATTTGAAGAAAAAAAGTGGATCTGAGAGGTAAAAGATGGCTGCTCGAGAAACTACTAAAAGCACCCCGGAAATTCTACTATGTACAGCCCAAAATTTATCTTTGTACCCCACAAATTGTTAAAGGGACACCGAAATTGGATAAGGGGCGGTTATCTTCAACAATTTGAATTCTATTTTGGCAGGAAAATCGATTTTCAAAGGCAGCAGATTAGGGTTTGTGATTTGGGCGAGCTATAATGAAACTAAAGGGCTAAAATCAAATTGGTATCTTCCTTTTGGTCTAACAGGGCTGGTAATGGGTTCTGTTTTGGTTAGATTTGGCTGGAATTACGAATTTGAAGCAATTATAATTCTCGGGTTTATTTTCCCCGGAAAGTTCTGTTAGTGATTTGGACGAGTTTTTGTTGGACTTTCTCATGGTTTCGGATTTGATTGGTCCTGTTTCGATCAAACAGGGTTGGTACGGAAGTTGGTTGCGTTAAAAAGGGAAATCTCATTCTCTTCTCGACAAAACAGGGAAGGAGATGTTATACAATAAAACATGGAAACAATATCGGCTCTGTATGGAAGTTATGTGCAAGATTTAGAGGAGAAAATATGTTGAGATTTTTATTCTGGGAGATTCGGAAAGATTGGGCAGCTGAAAGATGTACAGAAGTGATAAGAAAAGAAATTTCTCGTGATTTGAAGAGAAAAGTTCGAATCTTCTCGTCGAAGAAAAAGAGAAGATTTCTAGGAGATTTAAGCGGCATATTGTGTATATATAGTTGATTCGAGTCCCAGGAATATGGAGACGGATACGCTGGGGAAGAAAGTAGAGGCTTAGAATCAACAAAAGAGAGGTTAGAAAAATTCTTCCTGCTGCTTCTCAACCAAGAACACAAAGAACATCAGCCGTTCAAAATAGTCGCAGTAGCAGTCTTATATTCAACCGCAGAAGAACAATATCGTACACTGTTTTAGCTGCAGTAGCTCTTCCACAACTGAACTATTGCAACACTCTTGTGGCTGAATACCTTTAGCGACTAAAAATCGTTGTAAGCAGAATTTCATTATTTTTAATACAATGATTAATCAAGTATTCTCCTATCTTTGATTCATGAGTAGCTAAGTTTCTTTTCTAGGGTTTTGGAAGAAGCTAGTTTTGATGCGTAATTTTTAGTAATTATTTTCTTTGGCAAAAATACTCCAATATTATGCTTTTTAAATTATTATTATTTTTCTCTTCTTTATATGCTTCGTGAAAATTGTTTTGGGTAGTTTAGATACCGTTCATTTATAAGCGAAGGAAAATTAGGCCTTAGAATAGCGACGAAAGTCATAAAAAAAGAGCTTGTAATGTTATATCTTCCAAAGCATGAGATTGAGTTCGAAAATTGTTTTGAGTAAGTTAGGAGTATTTTGTCAAAGAAATTGTTATTGAATTTACAAATATTAGAAGTAGTGGAATCCAAAACCCTAGATTCATCTCTCCTAGATAAATCAAAAATCAAATTTAATTAGTTTTTCTTAGCATTTTCTTAATTAATCTTAAACCAAATCTTCATAAAAGTCCGAGAATCGAATCTTTCTTACCACTTGTATAAACTACATCACTCTCCTAAGTCTGAAGGAGGTCTTGGTTTTAGGAAAGCTGAACTCAATAATCTTGCTATGCTTGCCAGGAATGCCTGGAGGATAATTGAGAACCCTGGTTGTCTGCTAGCTTCTACTCTTAAAGCTAGATACTTTCCTAGAACTGATTTTTTAAATGCCAAGTGTCCTGCTAACTGCTCTTGGACCTGGAAATGCTTACATGCCATCAAAGAGCGTATCAAACCTTTTATCACTTGGATTGTTGGAGATGGTGAATTTATTTACCCTTGGTGTGACAAATGGATTCCTTCTTTAGGTTTTGCTGTCCCCAACCCTTTGGTGCCTCCATATCCAATTATAAAAGTTTCTTACTTTATTAATCCTATTACCAGATCTTGGGATGTTGATAGATTAAACACCCACTTTGATAATTCTTCTGCTAAGAAGATTATCACTATTCCCTTAAACCAGTGTTGCACTCCTGATAGGAGGGCTTGGGACCTTTCAAATAATGGCAGATTTACCTCTAAATCTGCTTACTTGGGACTTCGAGGGCTTAGGCCTTCCCCTTGTAGTGCTATTTGGAAGAGAATTTGGAAAATTAATGTGCATATAGAATTCAAGTTTTTAGTTGGAAAGCTACCAGAAATGCCTTACCTGCTAGAACTGTCCTTCATACTAGAATGCCTATGAACTCTGTTGACTGTGCTAGATGTAACGGCCCTTCTGAATCGATTATGCATGCTTTAGTTCTTTGCCCTTTTGCTAGTCGTGTTTGGTTCTTATCGTCTTTCTGTGTCAACACTCAGGCTTTTAGTACTAAATCCTTTACTGATTGGATGTTATTCTGGTTAGTTTATCATGTTTCTAAACTCCCTGGTGGAGATCAATGTTTCTTTGTTGCTACCCTTTGGTCCCTATGTCAAAGTAGGAATAACCTGGTGTTTCAAAATATTAAAGAAAACTACAATGATGTTCTAATGAGAGCTAGAGCCATGCTATTAACTAGAAAAACTAGTACTATTGTTTCCACTATGGATCCTGTTAGTATATGTGACAAATGGATGCCCCCACCAACTGGATGGATAAAATGTAACACTGACGGAGCTTATGATGAATTTTCTGGGAATAATGGTGCAGGCTTTGTGATGAGGGACTTCTCCAACACTGCCTCCTTTTGTGCTTCCATCGTTTTTCAAGTAGAGTCTGCTGAAGAAGCTGAAGCCATAGCTATTTGGGCTTCCTTGAAAAAATCTGTGGAGCAAAAGCTTACTCATCTAATCATAGAAAGTGATGCTCAGAGTCTAATCAATTAATTTTCTGCTGGCTTGTTTGATGGAAACTCTAGAAAGGATGCTATCTTTAAAGATATCCAGCTTTTTTCCTCTAGTCTTGTAGCTTGCCTGTTTACTTTTCAACCATGTACATGTAATTCAGTAGCTCATGAACTTGCCCTTTAGGCCAAAACAAACAATTCTACTATGTACTGGTCTGTTCCTCCAATATGGATGATGCCTTTTGTTGAGTGGGATCATTAGCCTTTTTGAAGGCCTTTGTTTATTAAAAAAAAAAAGTATGATGAATGTCCAAATTATCACCTTATACACTTATTAGAAAAAACCCATCTCATATCAAGACATGAAGGATGGTCTTATTTTGGTTCAAAACACCAAGAAGACAATTTTTTATTTTTTTTGAAGGAAACATCTTGATCTCATTAATATTTTAAATTGTAAAATCGAATACATCAATTCCATATACATTAAAGATGGGAACAATAAAATATTACACATATCTTGTTTCATAGATGTAACCGATATTTGAAACATGGCATGTGAAATAAATTCCTGCCATCCGAATTTTTCTTCTACATTAAGACTAAAATGTCCCAGAGGGGAGTTTTCTGCCCAATTACAATCCACAAAACAATTGGGAAAGTTGGAGGGTTGGTCACATTCCCTCGTAGCCCTTTGTTTATGGAAATGGATTAACCAAAACTGATAGACGCATTTATGTGTCTATTTTCATCTCTATTGTATATATTGTTAGTACCCATTTTTGTACTAATTTTGGTATTTTATCCCTTTGTAGGTGTTTTTGGAGAAATAGGCTTTTGCGGCAAAATTGGCTCGAAAAGTTGCTAAAGGCTCCTGGGAGGACACTTGCTATTCGGACTCTCATTTTGGATAAGGGGTAACCCATTTCCAAGCAGCTGCTAAGCACAGACCGGCACTGGATAGGGGGAGGTCACATTTCTCAAATTTTCAAAGCAAAGAAATTGGCGGGAAAATTTTCTACAGAAAACAGAATTTTCTGTTTGATTTTTGGACGATTTTTAAGGAGATTCAAGGGCTGATTTTCGTTGGATTAACCCTGTTAAGGATAAACAAGTATGGTATGAGCTGTAGAATCGATTAAACAGGGATAGAAATCCGTGTTGGAGCAAAACAGGGAGAATTCATATTTTGAGTTGTTTTCGGTTTACAAAAGAAGTTTGTGAAGATTTTACGGCAAGATTGGAGTGTATGGAGTCCTTATTCTGTCTTGAGAGAGTTTAAGAGAGTTTGGAAACCAAGTTGACGCGTAAAGAGGGAAGAAAAATCCCGTAACTTGAGGAGAAAAAAACCGAGAATATTTATGGATTAACTCGAGAAATTTTGTGTTTAGTGGCTATATATAGGTTGATTCGAGTCATATTTAGGGATAAGAACAATTTGGGAGAGTTTGGATAAGTTTAGAGCCTTAGAGAAGCGCAAAAAAATCAACTGGAGTCGATACAGAAACTTTTCTGTTGCTGCGAAGAAGAAGAACACGAAGAACATTAGACCCTCAGAGTTAGTCGCAGAGGCAGACTTATTTTCAGTGATAACAGGTTACGGTCGCATCTTCCTGCAGTCACCAAAGCCTTTCAGCAACAATTCCGACTTCTGATTTAGACCTTCAGCAACTGCAGAATCCGCTGTTTTAACATTTTTCTCCCTTTTAATCAACTTTTGAGCTATAAACATGTATTTTGAGATTATGATTAATATGAGGAGCTAAACCCCATTGCTGAGGCGATAGAGGAAGCTATTTTTCCAACAAAAAGTGGTATATTCTATTTTATTTATTTTATTTCAATTATTTTTATGATTATTTTCCTTGATTTATAATTGTTTGAATGATTTTTGTTAAGCAATTGTTATTTCTTTTGATAGAGCATGCTTAGCCATAGGTTCTTGATGCTTTATACTTTGGATTTACACTTGTTATTTTGAAAATCTATATGTTGCAATAGCTTAGAATCAAATTAAACGAAAAAATTGAATAAATATAAATACTAGATAAAATCACTTTGAACTTGGAAAAATAGTGGAATCTTACCCTCAGTGTTCTTTTAATATTGATATCAACTTTGTCAGTGTTTGCTATAATTTTTAGTGATTTTTCTATTTAGTTTTGAATTTAAGTCTAAAGTTATCCTTCACAAGTTCGAGCAACGAATCTTTTTACCACTACAACTACAAAACACATCAAAAACCACATGTTAAAAAGAATCAATTTGACTATTCACTATGGTAACTTTCATATATTTAGAAAATTCAACCCAAATAATATCTCTTGGTTAGATAATGGGTCTCACTTTGAAAACAATGAAAGAGACTACACAGTCAAGAGTAATACTATCATAACAGAAAAAGATGCTTACAACATTTCCAAAAGCATAACCATACCAAATAGGTATAAATACAATAACCGCTGTGTCCAAATCTCTAAATTGGAGGGAAATCGAATACATCTCAAATTATTCAAAAACTTGTTATACATATGTACAAATGTGAACCATTGTATTACTCAGTCCAATCAAATTACTTCAGGCAAAGCTTTATAAATAACGACTACCTCTTCAATAGAATCTCAGATCAAGGTTGTACCTATATACATCTTTCACCTAAATTCAAAACAAAAAAACCAAACATACATTACTCATCCATATCTCCTCTGAGCCTCAAAACCCTAAACAAACTTTTCAACTCAGACTCCCTTATTGTAGTTCATCTTCTCACCTTAACCTTATGGTGGACACCATTGAAAACACTATCAATCAACTCACTGAACAAATGGAAAAAAAAAAATATTGATCTAAATGATCAAGAGCCATGTGTGGAGATTGAACCATCCTTTTGAAAGTTAAAGAAAAGAAAGATTGGAAACTCACTTTCTTGGGCAGATTGGTCACAAACAAGAAAGCTCTTATCATGGATATCACCAAATGCATCAAAAGAACATATTCAACATCATTAAGTATCACAGAGGAGTCAACTATTTCATAATCAAAGTTAACTCAGAGGAGGAAAAGACTCACCTTAAAACTAGAGGACCTTGGATTGCTCTAGGAAGGTTCATGGTTCTAATTGAAGCTCCTGCTGATGGCTTCACAAACTTCAACCATGCAAAGTTTGATAGGATTATCATGAAAATCCATCTCAAAAGAGTTCATGTAAAAATGGCTTCATGGAAAGCCCTATATGAGATGTGCAAACCAGCTGGTATGTTATTAGATTTCAACAAACCTTACGACAGAGATGAAGATGAGAAGAATGTGGATGCTGTGATAGAAATGAACTTGAAGAGGAAAATGCCAACTGGTATGTGGGCTAAAGTAGGCACTTCTAGAAAAAGAATTGAGTATGCCAGATCTGCAGAATTCCTGATCACCCAACCTCTTTCTGGAAAAAAAAAAAACGACCACAAAAACTAATTAAAAAGGGAAAAATGTCATGGAAGAGGGTGAAACAAGCAAAGTTCAAGGTGAAGCAGGAATATCTTCCAAATCTCAATCCCCGGACTTACATCTGGTAATTATTCAAGTGATAAAAAATGAAACTGCCAAAGCTCTAAGAATTGTTGGATTCACTGGTGCTCCTGAACAGCCAACAGAGGAGGGGGAGGTGTATAGTAATAAAATCTTTGAAAATGAACCATTTGACATTACTGAAAATATTAGTCCTCGAAGTCTTTCAAACCCATTCATCAACATCCCAAAGCCAAATGCTGAACTTCTAAGCCTAAATCTCCCATTCTCTAGTGAAGAGCAAGACTTCGAAATGGGAAACAATAATGATTACCAGAAAAGATTTCTAACAAGAGGTTCAAGAAGCAAAAGGGGTAACATAAAAAAAGTGTTGCTCTAAGGACTCCTATCCAACATCATACCTCTCAAGATATTCCAACTGGCTTCGAGAATGTTATCTCTTTCAACTCTTTTCACAAGATTACCACTCAGAGGGGTTGGAGTGGTCATCTCAAAGATCAACCAAAGGAGGAAGGAGTGTCGCCTGAGATTTTTTAAAGAGAACAAAACTCCGGAACCTCTAAGAAGAGAAGAAGCGGACTTGACTTTAATACTAATAGGAAGTACTCTGAAGGAGCAGAAGACAATGAGAAAGCTAAGTACCCTTCTCCAGCTGACATCAAACCATCAATGGACTCAACAAGTGGCAAGACTCAAAAATAAATGTATACCATTGAGCAGAACCTAGAGGCAACATCTCAGGGTACCATCCCTCAGGTAATATCTCTACATTTCACTATTGCATTTCATCATATAGATAGAGAAACTGATAACATGCTCGGAATTCAAATACCCATTCTTAACTATCTTAGTGGTATCATCTATGCTAGACTTGGAAAAATCTATCCAATAATATCATATTTTTGGGGATTTATTATGATGCTTAGTTGGAATTATCATGGCCTAGGATCTTTAGTAACCCAAAACCATCTAAAAGATCTCCTAGCCAAAGAAAACCCAGATATCTTCTGCCTCTTAGAAACCCGTCAGAAGGATGAAAACATGCATAAAATCCTAAAAAGATAAATGTCTACAACTACTGGTTGGTCCCCCAAGAGGAACAACTGGTGGTATAGTGTTAGCTTGGAAAAATAATATGAATATTATAATCAAAAACTCTATATTTAATCAGATATATGCAAAACTTTGGGATCCAGTCACAGCTAAAGAGAGTACTATTACATGTTTCTATGATTTTTTTACTAGAAATCATAAAATAAACTCTTAGAATATGATTAGAAATATGGCGTTTACCATGAATGGCCCTTGGCTAATCATGGGAGATTCAAATGTGGTCTTTTCTGAAGAAGAAAAGAAAAGTTTACACCCTTTTAACAGAAACGAAGCTCATACATTCACAGACATTGTGAATGAATGTAATCTAACTGACTTAGGATTTTTTGGGTATCCTTACACATGGTATAACCAAAGAAATGAAATGTTCTTACGAAAGAAAGATTAGATAGAGTTATATCTAATGAAAAATAGAATACTCTATATCCTAATAGTTCAGTTTATCACTTAACTGCTATAGGATATGATCATTCTCCTATATTTCTTAAAAAAAATCCTAACTGGAAGGATGTAGCTATACCTTTCAAATACTTTGGTAAATGGGTTGAGCATCCTGAATGTAAACGCCTCATTATTGAATTCTGGGTAGAGGACATTCAGGGATCCCCAGGTTATGTTCTAGCCTCTAAATTGAGGAGAGTTAAAAACATTCTCAAAAATTGGAATCAACTCCATTATGGTTCCATATCTCAAATAATATTAGAAACATAAAAAATGATTTTGATATAGCAATGACAAGTCAGAGAAGAAATTATAAACACATTTCTAAGCTAAAAAGTCAACTTCTCATGCAGAACAAAATTGAAGATGATTTCTAGAAAACAAATAGCAGGGATATAACTACATATGAAACCTCTCTTACACAAAATAATATCTCCTTATCAATCTGCTTTTATAACAGGTCGTTAGATTACTCATAATATTATGGTGGCTCATGAAGTTATACATAGTATGCGGAAAAAATGGGAAAAAGAAGGAATCATGGGCATAAAAGTCGACATGTCTAAGGCATTCGACATAGTTGAATGGCCTTTTCTGCTGGCCATTTTAAATAAGATGAGATTTTATAATCACTGGTGTTCTCTAATAATGCAATGCATATCCACCACTAGTATGACCATCTTTCAAAACCGTTCTCCCTGTCGATTCTATTCTCCTACTATAGGTCTCCGGCAAGGAGACCCTTTATCCCCATTACTATTCATCTTATGTAGGGAGGCATTGTCAAGAACTCTTCTAGAAGCTGAGACTAAAGGGTTAATTCATGGAGTAAAAGTCATTAAGTCCGCTCCCTCTACCAGTCATCTTCACTTTGCGGACGCCTTCTGCAGAGCAACTAATAAAAAGGCTCAAAATATCCATAACCTTTTTGAGAGATTTAGCAAAGGTTCTGGTCAGCTAATTAACTTCTCGAAATCGGGAGTGTTTTTCAGCCATAACACTCTCCCGGACCAAAGAGAAATTATAATTCAAGTTCTCTGGGTTCAATCTATATCTATCAATGATAGATACTTAGAAGCGCCTTTATTCACCAACTGACTAGATTTGGGTAGGAGTCTGGTCCGACTTTAGCCTACAAAAAAATACATCTGCATGGATCGGGTGCAGCACCGGGATGACTCATCTGGGTTTTGACGATTTGAGATAAATCTCTAGATTACTCAAACGCGAAAAACACGGAGATTAACGGATACAAGAGCGTAACGGCGCAAACAATTCGTATAGCCTTCTGATGATAAGAATCTGACCAATCGGAAGCAAAAAAAGAGAAAAAAGGGTCGAAAAAATGGAGGGAACTTCTGTTGCAACACCACCTAGGGTTTCACTCCTCAACGCTTCAGCTTTAAAATGCAGAAACAATTTCTTGGTTAGAAGAAGGTCAATTCCAGGATATCTTTTCGAGAACACAAGGAGGAATAATAATGCAATTAACTGTGTTCTATCTCAAGAGGTAATTGATTGTTGGTGTTTGGAGATTAATATATGGTTTTAGCTGGATTTGATATCAAATTGTTGGTTCTTTTCTTTGATTTTGAGAACAATTACCTGTTTCTAAGTTTTAATTTAGTGCTTGAACTACATAGGAATAAAGAGTTCTAAGTTAGATTGGAAAATTGAAATTTGTGTACAGTTGATGTAGCTGAAGTAAAACTTTGAAGATTTACGTAACTTTCATGATCATTATCAATATTAGTGATAAGAAAAGAATATTCTAGTACTGACTGTTTGTTCCAACTTGCAATGTGTACTTATTTTATTGGTCTTTGCAGTCGGAAGGTGGAGCTTCTGTAGCTTCTTCTTCTTCCAGTAGTTCGGTAGACGACCAAGGTATCAAAATCAGAAGACGGCCCACGTCTGGACCTCCTTCGCATGCTGTGGGTCCTTTTGAGTTCAGATTACAGAATGACGGCAATACTCCTCGAAACATTCTGGAGGAAATTATATGGAACAAAGATGTAGAAATTACGCAGGTGATTTTAGACACAAAACACTTGTGTTTGCTTTATTGTATGATAGGTGTAAGTGTAACTAATTTTGTTATGTTTTTGATGTTTAGCTTAAAGAGAAGAAGCCTCTTTATTCGTTGAAGAAAGCGCTTGATACAGCTCCTCCTGTGAGGGATTTTGTTGGAGCTTTACGATCAGCTTATTTACGAACTGGTGCACCGGCTTTGATTGCTGAAGTGAAGAAGGCTTCTCCTAGCAGAGGAGTTCTGAGGGAGGATTTTCATCCGGTAACTAGCTAGCTTTGTGATGTCCATTCAGATTTCCTATCCCATTTGGATATATTAACTGTAGGACTGAATTGCAAAACTTCAATCCAAATAAATCGTCAGACTAAAGGAGACTCTTAGTTGAAAGACTGACAGTAAATTTTTGTTATTTGTTGATACAACAAGAAGATATTGAATCCTGAATTTTGGTCACCTTAGGGCTTAGCCTACTTATTTGGAAGATCGATTCATGCTGAACTTAAGGTTTTCTACTTTTCTTTGATCAGTCAATCTAAGCACACTTGTACCATACTTCTTGTGGCTTGATTTCTGAATCTCCCACAGCTGAGTTTATTTGTACTTTATAACCAAAATAGGATGGAAGGATCTAAAAAAAATCACCTCCTGAAATTTTTCCAACTTCCCATCACTTTTATTTCCAAGTTCTGATTTTCCTGAACTTATTGCCTGACACACAATCAAGGTTTTAAGCATAGTTGCATAAAATTTTCTGATGCTTCTTCTGGCAATGATGACAAGACCAAAAGTGGAAGAGAGAATGTCTTACAAGAACCTTTTGATCTGTATGATGTGAGTAAATTGGTGGAATGTAACATATTCTTTGGTATCAGTGTATCAGTTGTGGGTCTTGGTATCTAATTACTTGCTGTTACTTTTGAGAAGCAACCATTTTACCTGTCTTAATAAGAAGTATCGTGTCTATATACTTGCATATTTTACAGTTAACCTTTTTTTTTTCTTCGTCATACTGAAGGCTCTGCTTGATTCTCAAACAGGTCAATATAGCTCAAGCTTATGAGAATGGTGGAGCTGCATGCCTCAGTGTATTAACTGACGAGAAATACTTTCAGGTAAGATTTTTTTTTTTTTTCCTTTTTTTTCTGAATAAGAAAAGTATTTCCCTGTTGGATTTAGATGTTTGTAATATCTGGATGACATGGGCTGTTGGGTGGGAAGTTTTATTATTTGCTGACTATTGTCCCTATTTGTTGGTTTGTTATAAATCAAAGGGAAGCTTCGAGAATCTGGCGGCAATACGTCGTTCTGGAATTAAGGTTTGCCATTACTTGAGTATTTTTTGTCTTTGTTATGTGCTGTATTGAAACTGAAGTTTTGGACTTGTAAGAAATGCAGCGTCCTCTTCTCTGCAAAGAGTTCATAATTGATGCGTGGCAAATTTACTATGCTCGGACTAAAGGGGCAGATGCAATTCTTCTAATTGCTTCGGTATTGCCGGATGCTGACATCAACTACATGAGTAAGATTGCCAAGAAGTTTGGGTTGTCAACACTAGTTGAGGTTTGTAGAATGCGTTTCATGTCCTAGTATTGTTGCTATTTTTTCTGCACAGTGCATAATATTTGCCTGTCAAGGAATACAACCTAGGTAGTTATGGGATCAATCAGTTTTTTGGTTTTTCGGATCCTTAGCATATCTCTAAAATTATTAGTAACTCCATCCATGCCTTACCTACGGTGCTTCCCGAAAACATGGATGTTTACTCTTTCGTACTTTAAGCTCTCCTAATTTATCAAGTATCTTGTATATATTTTCTTTCTCAAGGTACACAATGAGTCAGAAATGGATCGTGTACTAAGAATCGATGGGATCGACCTTATTGGGATCAACAACAGAAACCTAGGTTGGTTATCTGTTTTCCTTTCCTATACTAACTTTGCAAATTAAAATGGCTGCATTCTCATCTGCATATCTTATCGATGTTTCTGAGTTGTTGGCAGAAACATTTGAGGTTGATATCAGTAACACCAAAAAGCTCCTTGAGGGAAAGCGTGGTGAAATAATCCGCCAAAAGGATATTATTGTAAGCGACACCAACCAGATAACGATTTCCTCTTTAGTTTTATGTTTCCGACAACATCGTTTTTCCTTGCTGTAAATGAACTCGTTATTCAATCTTATACTCTTCAGGTGGTTGGGGAATCTGGATTGTTCACTCCAGACGACATAGCCTATGTTCAAGAAGCCGGAGTTAAAGCAGTAAGCCAAATGCGATTTAACACATCCTCATTTATGATTCCAAATCCACGGTCTGTTCAGTTTTGTTTGGTATGTTATGGACCGCTTGTTCATTATAAAATGTTTTTTTTTTTTTTGTAGGTTTTGGTTGGAGAATCACTTGTCAAACAAAGTGATCCGGGAAAGGGGATAGCTGATCTTTATGGTAGAAATATTTCTTCCTAAGCTACAGGTTTTCTGTTTTTCACCCTTTCATTTATATATATCTAATTGTAGCAAGTCCTTTTTTTTTTTGAAGCATTGTAACAAGTCGTTGTAAAAAGAATGTTTATATTAAAAAAAGAAGAAGAGGACATTGTACATTAACAGCGATTCTATGACTGAATCCCATCTAAATAAAATCTGGTGTGCAAGTTTTGATGTTCCTACAAAAGTTTGTGTTTCTTTACTTCCCATCCTTACCGGTTGGACAATTTCCCTTTTCTGAAGGCAAAGGGAGGGATAAGTTTGAGTTTACGGCCAAAATGCATACTTATTCATTTACTCTCTCTGGTACAAAATTGAATTATATTCAGTGTATACAAAAGAAAATTGCAGTAAAACATGTCAAAATAGTGCAATTTAAGTACATCAATTATTCGAAACTGCCTGACAGCTCTCCTGAGAACGAACTTCCACTACTACTAGATGCTGATCCAGTTTGTGAACTGGTTACTCCTCGAGCTTTCTTCATTTGTCTAATCTTGAAAACATCTGTTGGAAGTGGTTGGCTTTGTGCTGGGGTTTCATCATTTTGTTGCCTGTCCATGTCTTTTCTCTTCCCCCCTGAATGGACTTGTTTAGCTGATTTGAAAGGCACGGCACCTGGGTTGAGCCGCGACTTGTTTGCACCAGAAAGATCACTCGTGATGGGAACAGGAGCTAATTTCCCTGTCTTTAGCGAAGGAACATTACTCTGCAGTAATATCGATAAGACTATGTCCACAACCGGCGCCGGCCCATCAACAGAGGGCAAGTTTCTGACAAAGGCTGCCAAACCTGGAGGAAGCACTCCCAAAATTTCATCAAGTGATTTTGTTGTCCCAGTCCCCACAACTAAAGGTGCAGCAGGAGCAGGTAGTACGGAGTTTGAAGCAGCTGGGAGTTCTGCATTGTTAGGAAGTAATGCAGCATCTTGCAGTTGCCGGGAGTCATAAATAATCATCCGGGAAGTATCTGGGTAATTAACTTTAGCAGATGTTGGTAGAACCGACTTTTCGACCTTCTTATTAATGTTTTTCGCAAGCAACTCTTGACGCGCCAAATAATCCAGGTCTTTAGATGAGCACGGCCTGAGACCCATAAAACTGTACCTTGACACAACATCATGTAAAGAACCCTCAAATGCGGAGGATCCGTCTTCCCCCGTTCTAGAAAGAGCTTCTTTCCTCCTTTGCTCTACTTTCAAAATACTAGCCAGATTGCCGTATGTTTGCTCAAACTGGGTATACCGCTTCCAGACCTCTACAGATTTCTCTGGTGGGAGTGAGTTCAAGGCCCTCTCAAACAAAGCACGGACATTGGTATCATCATTTAAACGGCACAAGAAATCTGCATATTCGAGAATGTATTCGGGCTCATGCATAAATCTTTTCATACCAGCTTCAAAGACATTATGCGCCAACTTTGGATCTTTGTCCTGACAAAATGCTATCATTGCATAAGCAACAAAGACATGATAAGTGCAGTTTGGATAACTACGAGCATCTACGAAGTATTTGCGAGCTGCTTCAATTCCTTCAGTTCTTCTCAGAAAACGGATAAATTGTATGTGTGCCAGCGCACTTGCATTCACCCCATCCCCCAAAAGGCTCTCATAAATTTTCTTCGCAGGCTGAATTTCACCACGAGATTCCTCCAGTTCCGCGTAGGCATATATCAGCAGTTCAGAATCAGGCAGAACCTTCAAAGCCTTTTCATAAACTTTGACTGCAAGATCTATAGAACCATTATCCGCATGCCATGTAGCATAGTCATACCATACGTCCGGATAATAATATAAATACATTAGACACTGCTCGTAGGCGAGAATAATTTGACCGTTAAAAGATTCACTATCTATCCTTTGCGGGTTCCTTTTCTCAAAGGCCAGAAACCTTTTCCATGCCATGCATTGCTGCTCTTCCTTGTCAGATCCAGTTGGAGGTACAGCAAGCATATTCCAATCAATGTCATCAACCAATTTCTTCCGCTCTCTATAGACGGCCTTGGCACTGTTGTACTTCGGTTGGTATTCAGACACCTGACCTTTTGCTAATGCACGGCTAACAGAGTTCTCAAAATTCTCATAATCCTTCCACAGCTGTTCCACATGATGAGTAGGTGTAGTTATAGCCTTTTGGTACACCTTCCTTATCGAAGCCGTACGCTGAGACTCTTCCTGTGGATTCGTAGCCGGCAATGACTTCAAAAACGTAATATACTCTATCCATACTAGTCCGGATGCAATGTCAGAACCAAGATAAGTAAGCATAAACTCAAAAGCTTTCCTAGTTTCTTCCTGTCCTTCTGCACCCTTGTATTCATTCAATTTCCTTATCAAACGAATATAACAACGCCATAGAGAAACTTGCCGGTTATCTAATAAACAACGACCAAATACCTGTTTAGCTGCAACATCATCATTTAGAATCATGTGTGCCTCCACATACTGCTTCCAATACTTAGCAGCTGTGGGAAACGTTGAGAGAAGTTGCTCATATATTGGCACCGCTTCAGTTATTGGCAAACTCAGAGCGTGATATGCCAGAATTTCCGTGGCTTCGACATTATACTTATCAACCATTAAAACATCTCTAGCTTTCTTTACCTTTGTTTCAGATAACAACAACCCACTTCGATTTTCAACTTTCTTTCCTCTTACATCTGACATATTCATTCTTAAATCTTTGTTTGACAATCGGCGAGAGAGTTTTTGCAAAACCTGAAAAATCTATCGCATGGTAGAGATAGGATGGAGTGCCCTCCTTTTATAGGAGTTAACACAGGTTGATGTATGCGTGGTGGTAACGCATCTGAGAAAGGTTTCCTTATTATAGAGTGTTTCTAATTCTAAAACCGCCTATTGGTGTTATTTAAGGAAATATTTCTTTTTAGAAATAGTGTTTTATTTCATGCTCTACTCGGACTGTGATTTTTTCGCCTTAGTTCATGGAATTAACCTTTCGGATTCCTAATCAAGTTCTATTTCTCTCTTTTGTTTATATATGGCAAGTGACCCTTCTTATATGTGTATTCCCATGGTTTGCTTTCTCAGTTTCAAACGCTTTGTTTTTGCCTCCTCAATTAACTTGTCTGGTAATGGAGCACATGAGGTTTGGTGTTGGTGGAGATGCTGTTGCTGCTGCTGTAGGGTCTAATTCCCTGCAAGAAAAGGTTTTAAGTTGCATCTTTTTAAGGCTACCTATGAACACCATCTCAGTTTGTAGGCGCGTGTGCAAGACCTGGCGTGCTCTACTTTGTAACCCGAAATTTTTGAATGATACGTATTGATCTCTGTACCTTGGTGACTATTATTATAGAGGCGGAATTCAAAATAATAATAGACGAAAACTAGAAAACATAACAAACAGAAGTAATTCGAAGAAAAATATCTTCTCTAGAGTATGAACAAGTAACTATTACAATTCTCTTTTTGTTACGCTCACAATCTCTCTAGGTAAATAACCTTAAAGTGTTTGCTAAGTTTGCTTTTACAATAATTAATTGCCTCACAAACTTATCTCAAGGTGATTTGTCTCACAAACCTCCCTCTCTGATCTAGGTGTGTCTGTATCTCAAACTACACACTAGATCTAAGTGTATCTGTATCACAAACCACACTCTAGATCTAGGTGTGTCTGTATCACAAACCACACTCTAGATTGTCTTAGCTATGAGATAAACATCTCTATTTATAGCTTTCGGTTTGGTTTCTCAAACCTTCTAGGAATCTATTTCCTAAACTAAGAATACTGCTCAAAACAATACTCCTTCCTAAACTAGGAATTTATCCTAAACATGGAATCCTTCCTAATATAGGATTATATCCTCAATCTATCTTGAGAATCACTAGTTCCCGGAGAGAGGAAGATACACATGTATCATTGAACGATCGCCTTAAATTTTCATTGGGGTGCCTCGACGAGTAGAAACCCATCCTCCAGAATATATGTAAAGAAGGTGTGATTTACTTTTTTTTAGTGGTTTTCGAGCAAGTGATTTTATACATAGCTTCTTCAAGATGTATTTCGTTATTTTTGTAATTTGTGAATTTCATCACTGATATGATAAAAGTGTTATGTTATGTTTAGTTGGGAATCTTTCATTAGACATTGTTTTATAGAACTTGTAACAAAAAACAGTCCCATCAAGAGCTATTTTCCAAACCACAACAGAAAAAAAAAAAAAAAAAAAAAAAAAAAAAACCTCCTCCTGAGCTACAAAAACAACCAAAAAGGATGAACATCAGCAATTCAGTGTTGACGTGAAAATATTTAGGTGATAATCCTAAAACCCAAAGCCAGATCTAGAAAAGATTTTGGGGAAAAAAAATGTGAATAAAGTCTTCTTGCACTTAATTTTCAAACCAAAGGGAGTCGTGAATTAAAATCCGTAAATTACCTCGTTAGCCGACTACTGTACATAATTCTTATCATTTTAAAATTTTCTCCCACAGAAAACAAATGCTGGAGGTAGACACTTTAACATTATAATAAATTTAACACAGTATCAAATGACAGCTGCTGAAGCCTAAACCCTGGATGTGCCAAGCTTTCTCTCAAACAAGCGGCGCAGGAGGTACACTTGTAGAATGCTAGCCCCGACAAGTGCTGCAGATTCAAAAATGGCCTTGTGAATTGCCCTTCTGCTCATTCCTTCATTAACTGCAATCGCAACAGAGGAAGAGTATTAGTTAATATCTTACATAACATGACAAGGAGACTTAAGAAGGGTGGTGTGATGCAAATATCAAATAAGATGGCTGCTAGTGTACCCTCAGAAACTATCAAATACACTTTGTATATGTAATCTACTCTGTTTGTTCGCAAATAAAGGTCGTGCATAATATAATCATCTGATTTCATCAAATTGTTTTAGACACAGAGGTAAGACAAATCAAAGTGAAAACGTAAAAACAATCTAATAAGGTGTAAGCAAAAGAAGAATCAAGAACTTAAAGAGAGAAAATAAAGGTGGGCAATCTATAAAGAAACAATTTTTTTTTTGTTTAAAAGGTGGGCATTCTTCTACAACCAGAATATACCAAAACCGAGCAACAAATAAAAAATGGAACCATATAGGAATCTAAATAATTCAGTACCGAATGCTACCTTATGGATGATGCCAAAGATCAATATACTAAAATAGAACACTGCTGGTTTAATCTGAATCTGAGTGCCTGATCTGGGTACTCACAAAATTCTTTTACATGGTCTATACTTACTTTAGTAGACTAGTACAGATATCTAATAACAGTATTGATATGAGAGACCAAAAGCAAGATCAACCTATAAAGAATAATCTAAAGTGTGGACAAGTGTGCATTCCTAGAAAGAAAATAGCAAATGTAGGTGGTAGTGGTATAGCACTAACATAAGCATGAAAATCAATAATTCTCTTATAGGTGAAATTTCATACCTAGTGCTTGACGATCAGTTGTAGCTTCTAACCAATGCTGTTCAAACTGGATGTTGTAAAGAGCTTCCTCCAATTTAGAAATTTGTTCCAGCAAGGGGTTGAAGTGCTCTGCATATATTCGTAAATATTAGTACAAGCAAATAATAAAGAGTTCCACCACAAAGGACATAATCCACACAAAAAAAGGGAACATGTTACCATCTTTAGCGTGCTGTTCAAAGTATGTAAAATGTCCGACATGAATATCGAAGTCTAGGGTTTCATGATAAGGAGACTTGTTGGTGAAGCAGAATTTATGGACCCCTTTCTTGTGAGCCACAAACTCAAACTTTTCACTTGTTTTATCACGAGCGTCATGAATTTGTTCTTCAGTTGGTCCTTTAACCTGCAATATCAATAGTATGCTTAAATGGTGATGTATATACAGCATAACAAAATCATAACCCAAAAAATGAATGTATTCCGCATTCACAGGAATGAAAAAAAAAAAAAACTCAAGCTCTTTTACAACAATCCTACATGAAAAATCAACTGAACAAAAAAATAATTAACGCATTCCCCATAGCCAATCAAAGGGTTCACCATCCAGTCTAACAGGATCAGATCAACAACAGGCGACGCTATTTATACTAAAAACACATTGGAGCAACTGGTTAACAGGGTAGACAGCATGAAATATAGGAGCATCTAAGGAAAACAATCAGACAACATGAAATATAGGAGCACCTAAAAATAATCTAAAGTGTGGACAAGTGTGCATTCTCCAAAAGCTTCACTCTTACATCTACAGCAAACGTCTATGCAAGCCTTTTCTGATATGGGCCTAGCAGCCTAAGATTTTCAGTTTGGATCTTTATTGCGACTAAGTACACACCTCGGACAAGTTTGGTTCGAACGAGGCAGCTATGATAAATGCAAGCACTTCTTTAAGAATGTACTATGTACCAAAGAACAGACATCTATACGCATATGTAGTAGATAAAATATTACGAAGACCAGATATTAAGGAGAGACCCACAAAACAATACAACTTGCTATTCTTTGTATAGCAGGAGCGTACTTGTTCAAGATGCACAGCTGAACACCTCCTCACCCCTAAAGAATGTTGAGGACCAATAAGCGTCTAATATTTACTATTCCTAATGAACAGGATCACCATATGACATGAATTCCGACAAAATCCATCAACTCCAGGTATTTGGGCTTTTAATAGCAAGTCCAATCATACAGTTTCTAAGTTCTAATGCATTCCTGCCATAGTGTTTTCATAAAGAGTTTGCACAAATGGATGCCCATGTTTTGTATTTCCGATGTACAGGGTAGATATTAAGCAGTGCTTTTATTTAATTAGAACCACGTAATCATTAGATGGAAACCAAGTCGAAAGTCAAAAGCAAAAGGATGAGGGAAAAAGATAAAGTAAAAGTAAGAAACTTGACAAACTCCTAAAAACTTCTTGAGGATAGACAGTACTTACAACTAGATCTACACCATCGTCACCATAATGCCATCCCTCAGCTTTAATCACGACAAAAGAAACATGGACAGTATCTCCTTCGTATGGAACAGAATGAGAAAAGCATTCCTCCCTGTCAATCACAAATCTAATCCCAACTGCTACTTGTAGGATCGATAAAATGGCCAACAATGCAAAAGGAATAAATTTGGATGACAGATATCCCATCTGCATGATACAAATAAAAACCTCAAGTTACGATTTCGTTATAGCAGTGGTGATAATACACAACTACTAGAGTGCAGGCTGCACCTATTAACTACAGAAAACCATAAGAGAAGATAAGTTTATCGTAAATCAGAAAAACGATAGACAAAGAACTTAAAAGAATCAAGTTCAACCTAAGCCAAGTAAATAAAAACAAAAAATTGAAAGCATATTCAAATGTCCGTGTAAAACCCCTGCACCATGAAAACTAGTACCTCCAGTAAATTGACTTGTCTATTTTCTGTTATCATTACTCAAAAATAATATATGACTCCCGAATTTTTACTACAGTGTAGTTGCCCTCAGATCTCATAGTATCTGTTCTGACATTCATTGACGGTTGAAACTAATGGGTTTTATTGCAAGCCTTTACACCTCTCATCATGGAATCTTAAGAATAGGTAGACAGATGCGGGGATAAAAGATAGGGAACAAAAACAACAACAACAACAACAGCAGCAGCAACAGCAGCAACAACAACAACCATATGATGATATAAAAGCTTGCAATAACCCATGCAACCGCTCAGCAAAGTGAGTTTTCCATCATTGGGCAATCAAGAGTAACAGATGATACTAGATTACTTAATCTTTCTAGTGTAGATGGTTTCAGTTTTAATCAGGTTACATCTGATTTCAAGTACTAATTCTAAGTACCTTGCTCAAAATTCAAGTCAATGGCAAGACATATTTGAAAAATAAATGAAAAATACAGCTTCTCCTTTAAAATAAGACTAATTTGAAATCGATAAATTAGGGCATCGAATTGAACTTCATAATATCATCCATCAATCAGAAAAAGAAATACGATACAGTAAAGAACCGCAAACAAAAAACGGCTAAACATCAAAATATCAGATAATTCTCAACTTTCTATCACCAACACCATAAACCCAAAATTCCTATAATTCTCAGTACTATTAACATGATTCATGCAGAATTATACTCAACCGAAACAATTTCGAAAAAGAAAAACTGAAAAACCAAAGTCAAAATAGATCTTAAAGGAATTTGGGTTTTTTTGATTGTAATTGATCTGCTCAAATAAAATCCCTAAAAACTAAAAACAACTAAGAAACTAAACAGAACTATTAGAACAGGAATTTTACCGTTTAATTTCAATTTCTCTGAAAAGATCTCTATAGCAGACTAGTTCTACAAAGTCTTCTTCACGACTCTCTACGATAAAGTTTTATTATGACTGAAAAAAAATTCGGAAACTTAAAAGAGTGTTTGGAAACCAGCGGCAGAAGCAGAAGCAGAAGCTAGAAGTCAAAAGTAGAAGTCAGAAGCAGAATGTTTGTGCTTCACAAAAAATAACTTTTTGGCTTCTAGAAGTCATCCTATCACCCAAACATACTTCTGACTTTTTTGTTTATAGAAGTCACTTCTGAACGTCCATCTAAACGATCTTTTATAATGCATTTAGATACCAAAAGTAGAAGTGTTTCTGCTTGTCCGGAAGCGGAAGTCGGTAACAAAACTATTTTGATTCACAAAAAGTTTATTTTCTTCGTTTCTAGAAATCGTTTTGAAATTTGATACTCAAAGTGACCTCTTCCTTTTCGACTTACTTCTAAGTGCACTACAGACAGGCTAACAAATCGGCTTTGAGGATGATTAGAAACGTTTTTCTTTTTTTGTTCTTCTGTATCCACCATGCACTTGTCCTTGATGTTTTATTGTCCCGGCTTGATTGGGGTATACCCAGATTTATATGGACATAGTGCCCTTACTAAGGGGAGGTTTAAAATGGGTGAAGTTACTTTAGTACCCCTGTACTAATTAACCCTATTACTTAATCAGATAACCCTAAAATAAAAAACCTAATAAACCTATTAATCTTCTCTTAATCTTCTCTTCTTCTTCTTCATCTACATCTTCCATCAAAATCATAGAAACAAATCTCTGCAAATCATCCAATTTGATTTTCCTGAAAAATGGTTGATTCCAAACGATCAAGTAGCATCACGGATTCAACAGGACATATCAAAAGATCCAAATCAGAGAAAAAAGGTAAGGGAAAAGTTGGAACTAGTAAACCCGAAAATCCAATCCCTGAGAATGTTGAAAAGAACCCTCCACCGGTGAAAAGAAGACTGTAAGTGATTTCTAAACTCAAACCCATTATTGTTTTGTGTTTTTGATTGTTATATTAGATTTAAAATGATGATTTTCAGGGTTCTTGGTCGGCATGGTTTTAAAAAAAATAGGATGCCGGCCTTAGGATGTAAGTATTAGTCGGCAGGGTCGTAACATGAAGATCATGCCGGCTTTTCATAACAGACATGGCGACTGTGAAACATTAACCAGGGCCGGCATGGTATTCAATAACCAACCCTGCCGACTTTTTTCTAGTCGGCATATTCTTAGACTTGTACCTTTCCGACTTTATGTCACAGAAACCTTAATTTCCTGAGTTAACAGTTGACATCTTTCTTGAATAGGACCCTACCGACTGTGTGTTAGTCGGCTTGGTATATGTTTACAACCTTGCCGACTAAGTATTGGTCAGCAATGTTTAGATTCTCTACCTTGCCGACTTGGTGACCAGAACCATGTTTCAATGTGTAGAATTTTCATATCTTTTATTTGTGTTATTGTTTAGGTTCCCAGAGGAAAAATAGAAGATATCCCTTGTCTTATTAACAATGCAGAAGAGCTATTAGAATTTATTAACAAGATTTATCCTTCTTTAGAAGATCCTAGAGATGAAACTGGAGAGAATTGCCCTATAAGAATCAAAATTGCGTGAATAAAGTGAATTACATCTTCCCATGCTCTGTTTTCTATTGGGTATAACTAAAGGTCGGCAAGGTTAAATTGTCGACTATTAGACAGCCGACAATGTTAGAAATTATTTGTGTGCCGACTATTAGTCAGCCGACAGCATAAGAAATATTTATATGCCGACTATATGATAGCCGGCAGTATAGGAAATATTTATATGCTGACTATAAGATAGCTGTCCTAGGATAGTCGGCATCTTCTTCATTCATAGACCTTGCCGGCCCAAGATAGTCGGCGTTTTCTTCATCCGTAGACCTTGCCGGCCTAAGTTAGTCGGCACCATATTCAATCGTAGACCTTGTCGACTTTATAACATTTTCAGAATCAAAATTTTTGATCGAACTCATAAGACAAAAGGTTTAATCTACTGAATTCATAATTTCATAAGTTTTAATCTAAACTCAATTAATTAAGCTAATCAAATTTTTTAGTGTTAATTAAACAAGGGTATATTAGCCATTTTGAAGATACAAGGTTAAGGGGTGGCTTCTTTTACTTCAAAATGACCTAGCTTTTGTCTCATTAAGTATACCCCAATTAATCTGGGTATACTCCAATCAAGCACGGTTTATTGTTGCAAGAAACTTCAGGTGTCTTTGATGTTTTATTATTGTATGGACTTTGAACAAGAATGAGAAACTTCTCGTCTTAGCAGATGATAGAATATGGTGGACTGAAAGTCCAAACTAAATGTTTATGATAAGACTCACCGTCTCCAAAAAGTAGATGAACGCCACATTTTGAAGTAAGACTCACCGTCTCCAAATAAAGTCATCATTTTTAGATTTAAGATTTAGACGAACGCCACATTTTGAACTAAAATAGTGGGAGGCAAAAAGTAGAAGGTTCAAAGTATATTTAGGATTGAGAATTATATTTTACCGTGTTCTCAAGATGAGAAACACACACAGAACTTGTTTTATTTATATTATGATAAGATTATAAAAGATGTGCATTTGAATACATAGAATATACAAGATACATAAAAGATCTTACAAAGATATTACTTATACAACACGAATGATATAAAAGTAAAGATGCAACAGTCGTGACTTGATAAGTTACGTCTGTCATATGTCCAAAGCACCCCCTCGATCTAAGTGGGGTGTCAACTACGTTAATCTTAGAGCGAAATGCACAACAATGGTCCTTTAGAGTAGATTTCATAAAGAAATATGCAATTTGATCCTTTGATGAAACAAAGCGAACATCAACTTGGCTTTGATACCAAGTTAAGACTTGTATTTTCTGGTGTTCTCAAGATGAGAAACACACACAAAAAACTTGTTTATTTATATTATGACAAGATTACAAACAAAATATTCATTTGAATACAAAGAATATACAAGATATATAAAAGATCTTACATAGTACTTATACAACACGAACTATATGAAAGGAAAGATACAATAGTTGTGACTTATAAAGTCACGTCTGTCATTTTTCCAGCATAAATCGAACTAATGGAGCATTAACAAGGATCGTATCTTCAAGAATTTTCCAACAAAAATTTGACTCTTGGCATACATTTAAGACCCCAAATGTTGTTTCAAGCTTATTGAATTTAAGGATGTTAATGTACTACAATGGTAAAATCGTTGGGTGATGATACTAATGACCTTTGTTCGAAACTTGTCAATAATGGGATTAAGGACAAGAATTTTTTTCCTATTTTTGTTTATCTAACTACCTGGACTACCTGGGTTTCATACATATGTGGTAGATTTATTATACAAAAAAAAAAAAAAAACACTTGTTATCTTCAATCGGTAGATTAAAACCTGTATTATGAATATGTTACTGTATGTTTTTTTTTTTTTGAAACATATTATTGAAATGTTGATTCAACCGGAAGAAAAAACTTTGTTTTTTATTTAAGGGAAAAGTTAAAATTCTATTAATAAAAAAATTTCCAAAATTATTACAAGAGCTTAATGCTTCGCAATTTCTTTCAAGATAACAAAAATCTTATTAACTGGGACACCATCAGAAGGATCCAAATTTTTTTCTTCTATAAAAGCTTTTTTATTCTACTCTTTTGTAATCTTTTTACTCTACATGCTAACCAATGTTGGGTTTTCGTTTACAGGCCTTGTAAATAAATTAGCCATTTTTCTTTTTCTTTTTGTGAAAGCGTACTTATTGGATGGATGGGGAGTTGAATGGGTGGCTTGGATGATGCAATGCATCCATCACCTTGTGGCTTGGATGATGTGATGCATCCATCACAATGGAAGTGAATTTAACATTCTGCACTAGTTAGCTTATTATCTATAGTCCCTTGTTAAGTGCCACATTTTGAATTATCATATGAATTGGGGCTCGGCTTTATATGTAATGGGAGATTTAAATTTATGTTACCTTTCTTTTTATCTATTTTGTTTTTTACTCCTCACTGCACTAAGTTAAAACCCTAATAACCCTCCACTTTTAATAACAGATTAAGCGCCAGTTTTTTAATTCTAAGGACCTTGTTCAGAATTCAAGTCGATGGCAAGATATATTTCAACAAAAAAAAAAAAAATCCTTTAAAAATAAGACTAATTTGTAATAGATATATTAGGGCATCAAATTAAATTTCACAACCATCAATTAATCAGAAAAATAAAAATCTATAGTAAAAAAACACAGACCAAAAACAGTTTAACATCAAAATATCAGATAATTCTCAACTTTCTATCACAACACCAACACCAAAACCCCAAAATTTTGATAATTTTCAGTACTTATCATTCATGCAGAGATATAGTCAACCGAAACAATTTCAACAAAAACAACAACTGAAAAACCAAAGTCAAAATAGATCTTAAAGGAATAGGTTTACGAACAATAAATGAAATTATAAACTAGACTTACCTTGGTTGCAAGAGATGCAAGGAACACGATCAGTGGCAAAACAATATGCTATGTCTTCCTCTCTTTGTCGCTTTTGCAAGCGTTTTTAACTATTGTTGAGAAAAAGCCATAGACCATTCCTTCAATGAGACCTGTTTGATCATTCTCAAAGCACCATGAAAGGACAATGAGTTGAAACGATAGAGTGCAGGCGATGATGATGGTTACGTTTGGGATCCCCTGGATATCTCTTAACACTTCTACCACGGTCTTGACAGCAAAGATCACACAGAAATCCCTCACATGAACTATAAAATTCATACGGACAACCCAATTGACCAAAGAGCGAATAATTTCGACAGAATATAATCCCCATGCGAGATAAAACATCAAAGAAACTGAAATCGCAAACGACTGACCTTCAAGTAGCGCAAATACTTACCTACCATATACAATAGCCAAGTATATAGATAGATACATTGCGATAAGTAAACTGACAATATTCACAACTAGCGGGTTCGCCATAGTAGAATGAATGAATGAGTGAAATTTAAATTGGAATGAAGAATGAATCTCTCAAACACTAAAAAATAACTATTAGAACAAGAATTTTACCATTTAATTTCAATTTCTCTGAAAAGATCTGTATAGTTGTTCTACTAAGTCTTCTTCGCGACTCTCTCAGAGAAAGTTTTATTAGGACCGAAAAAAATCCAAAAACTTATATAATCTTTTTTGGATACCAGCGACAGAAGCAGAAGTTAGAAGCAAAATGTTTTTGCTTCACAAAAAGTTAATTTTTCTGCTTCTAGATTTCTGACTTTTTTTTCTTCTAGAAGTCCACGAAGCAACTTCTGAACCTATATCCAAACACGCTTTTATAATGTGTTTGGACACCTAAGTAGAAGTGCTTTTGATTCTCTAGAAGCGGAAGTTAGAATCAGAAGTCAGTTTGATTCACAAAAGGTTAACTTTTTTGCTTATAAAAGTCATTTTGAAATTTGATACCCAAAATGGCTTCTTCCTTTTCAAAAAGTAACTATTAAGGACTCAACGTCTCCAAATAAAGTCATCATTCTTAGATTTAGGATTTAGACGACGCCACGTTTTGAAGTAAAATAGTATGAGGCAAAAAGTAGAAGGTGTCAAGTATATTTAAGATTGAGAATTGTATTTTACCGTGTTCTTAAGATGACAAACACGCACAAAACTTGTTTATTTATATTATCATAAGATTACAAAAGATATGCATTTGAATACACTCAATATACAAGATACATAAAAGATCTTACAAAGATATTACTTATACAACACGAATGATATGAAAAGAAAGATGCAACAGTCGTGACTTGATAAGTCACGTCTGTCATATGTCCAAAGCACCTCCTCAATCTAAGTGGGGTGTCAAATACGTTGATTTTAGAGAAAAGTGCACAAAAAATGATCCTTTGGAGTAGATTTCGTAAAGATATATGCAGTTTGATCCTTTGATGAAACAAAGCGAACATCAACTTGGCTCTGATACCAAGTTACGACTTGTATTTTCTTGTGTTCTCAAGATGAGAAACACACACATAAAACTTGTTTATTTATATTATGACAAGATTACAATAAAAATACTCATTTGAATACAAAGAATATACAAGATATATAAAAGATCTTACAGGGCACTTATACAACACGGACTATATGAAAGGAAAGATACAATATTTGTGACTTATAAAGTCACGTCTGTCATTTGTCCAGCATAAACCGAACTAATGGAGCATTAACAAGGATCATATCTTTGAGAATTTTCCAATAAAATTTTGATTCTTGGCATACATTTAAGACCCCAAATGTTGTTTCAAAGCTTATTTTATTTAGGGATGTCAATGTACTACAATGGTAAAATCGTTGGGTGATGATACTAACGACCTTTGTTCGAAACTTGTCAATAATGAAATTACGGACATGAATTTTTTTTCTATTTTTGTTTATCTAACTACCTGGACTACAAGGTTTCATACATATGTGGTATATTTATTATATTACACAAAAAAACACTTTGTTATCTTCAAACGGTAGATTAAAACCTGCATTATGAATATATTACTGTATGTTTCTTTTTTTTTTTGAAAAATATTACTGAAATGTTGATTCAACTGGAAAAAGAAACTTTATTTTTTATTTAAGGGAAAAGTTAAAATTCTATTAATAAAAAAAGTTTTCAAAATTATTACAAGAGCTTAATGCCTCGCAATTTCTTTCCGGATAACAAAAATATGATTAACTGGGACACCATCAGAAGAGTCTAATTTCTTTCTATAAAAGCTTTTTTATTCTACTCTTTTGTCATCTTTTTACTTTACATGCTAACCAGTGTTAGGTTTTCGTTTACAGGCTTTGTAAATAAATTAGCCAGTTTTTTTTTTTTGAAAGCGGACTTATCGGATGGATGGGGCGTTGAATGGGTGGCTTGTATGATGTGATGCATCCATCACCTTTTAGCTTGGATGATGCGATGCATCCATCACAACGGAGGAGAATTTAACATTCTGCACTAGTTAGCTTATTTTCTATGGTCCCTTGTTAAGTGGAATCATCCACATTTTGAATTATCATATGAATTGGGGCTCGACTTTATATGCAATGGGAGATTTAAAATTATGTTACCTTTCTTTTTATCTATTTTGTTTTTTAATCCTCACTGCGCTAAGTTAAAACCCTAATAACCCCCCACCTTTAACAACAGATTAAAAGGAGGAAGAGAGCCATGCCCTTGGAAATTGATGAGAGCAGTGATGATATCGACTTTTCAACTTGGATAGATGAAGATTTGTCAGAAGAAGAAAATTCATGTAAAGATCCCGACTTCTTGTTACCAGAGGAGGTCGCATAAAATTCAGTCACGACAATCTCATATTCCAGAAAATATGATCTTCGGCCTCGTCGTGTATGTCAATGAAGTAGATTCTCTCAAATATTATTGCAAAAATTGTTCTTGATCAATTTTTTTTGTTACTTCTATAAACTGTGTTTTGAGTTCATTATGTATTAGTTTAGTACTAGAACTTGTAACTTCATTCTCTATGTCTCTTTAATTATAATCATACGAGCAGGTTTCACTGTAGTATAATGGTAAAGTCATTGGGTGATGATACCATGCGACAAAGTATTGATTAGTTCACTATAGACAGATAGTTACCTTCACCTTATTGATTAATTCATCTGCACTCATATATCTCCCAATAAAATATTATTTACTTATTTCCTTCCACCGAACCTACGAAATAACATGCAACAAAGTACTAGATAAACACCACTTTACCTTAAACTTCTTCAAGAAATAATACCAAACAAGCCACATAAATGAGCAAGGAATAAATATGATCAAATAGGAAAACCCATTTTTGGTTAAAGCCTATTGATGTTCATCTTACGTTCCTAATTAATAGGAATAAAAGAAATTGCTTGAATAAGCTTCACAGTTTTCTCATATTACATTAATCATCCTTATTGCAATAATGTCTAATAAAAACTCTTAGAAGAACAAGAAATTTACCGTTTTATTTCAAATATCTGAAAGAAAATCTTGAGATCAAATTTTTTTTGTACAACAAACTCGTTCTAGTCTTTTCCACGACTCAATTTGAGAAAGTTTAATTAAGACTGAAAAATCCTAAAACTTAACAACTGGGCTTCAATGCTCCTGGATGGATACACACGTTTGTTATGTTAATCTCTATCCACCATACATGTGTCCTTGCGGTTAGTCTCTATAAGGATGAGAATGGTGGACTGAAAGTCCGAACCAAAATATTCTACCTAGGGATATTATATTAAAAAAAACGAACAATAAACCGTCATAGCTGGACATATTAGAAGTAAAACAAACCGAAATTATTTATCTAATTAATAGTTTGGGATGATTTTAGTTTCGTGAAAACTGTAGATTTTGTTTCGATTTTTATCAACTCCATCGGATGAATTAATATTCGTTCATCGTCATCACTATCCCCTTACAATGGTTATGGAGAAACACATCCAAATTTATCATGTTAAGGATATTAGCAACCTCATCATAATTAACTAAGTAACTGATGTATAATAAGTTTTCGACAAAGATATTTTGCATGTTTTCCGGTACCAAGGAAGGCTGCTCATAAAACACACATAAAAAGTAACATAAAAATTAGCAGCAGACAGATACATATTTTTCTATAACCGATTTCAAATCAGTGTATTTAATCCTACACGCACCAAACCATGTTTAGAATCCCACAGACTTAATCGAAGTAAGATTCGTTCACTAATGCATTAAACTCACTTTCGCAAATCTAAACTCAATTGCATTCACAACTCAATCTAAACTCGAAGTAAGAATCATGAATCCGAATGATGGAGTATTCATCACGTTTTTCATATATGAAAATTGTTTTATCTCGGATCATCTCATCTTTGAGATATTACTCCAACATGTCTTAACTCGATTGCAGTCGTATACTTTGTGTTTGATCACACTTAATAATCGGTTTGAAAATGCATCTTTTAACTTTGACCAGGTTGATGATGAAGAGTCGTTTTGAAATTCAATAACTAGGCCATAATGAATTAGCGAGCAGGTATAACAAACTATAATCGATGTTATGTGCAGCTTCTCTTAATCCAACAAGGGTATTTGCATCAAACACATCAAGGGAGATATATGTTCAATTTTTACCATTTAGCATCTCCTCCACTATTGTTATGTTAAATAACCTTCGAAAACAAACGTTGGAATTTTATTTTCGAAGACCAAAATATCCCAGAAACATTTTTACTGAACTACACATTTTGAGATAAAAGATGATTGGTTTCACTTGAATACACTTGTAACAATTTGATCAGAGGAAGCCCATCAATCACGATTATTCTGAAAAAAATCTCCCTTTAAATAATCTATTTAGTCTCAATAACACTATATACATTATTTACTATAATCTCAACTAATTACAGACATTAACACAAATGTTTTATCTTTCTTTTTCTTTTCAGATTTTCTTTAATAAGTTTTCATGGGTAATGCTCCCTAACTGAGATTGTAAAGTTTAATATTGGTAGGTTTATGAAACGTGTATATATGTATCTATCACATTCTCTATGCTTAAGTGTATGTTAAGATAAAAATTCAACCTAAATTTAAACCATTTAAATCTCATTCATAGTTGTTAGAGAGAATGTGAATTGTTTGTGTTTCTTAGTGTTTGAAAGATAAGGTGGAGAGGAAAGTTGAAATATGTTTGAGAACATGTGAGAGGGAGAAATAAAATTTATAAATGGTTGTATTTGTGTTTGTTTGGTTTTCCTCTCTCCTTACCTTTATTTGACTTGTCATGAAAGAGAAAAATGGATCAAAGAGAAGGTTTCCTCGATATTGTAAGGTTTAGTTATCGAACAAAATCATTTTCAATTTGCTGAAAACAGTGATAAAATGAAAAATCAAATAAAATGTTTTGTTAGTGTATTCAAATTTGTCTTCCAAATATCCTTCTCAACTTAGATCGTAAAAATTCATTGTTGTTGGTGGGGAACAAGTATATTGTTATCACATTCTCCATGTTAATTGTGCATCGATATTGAACTCCAACCTCACTTCTAGCCATTTCAATCTCGTTCTCAATGTTCGTTGCCATTATATTTTTTCAATATGATATGGTTTAAAGCTAAAATTGAGATTTACTTAGGAAGATATGACCTGGTTGGGTTTTTTTTCGGTTTTTCTTTTTGATTCTAGATCCTTAATCCACTACGAAATTATTTTATTTGACTTCTCATAAAAGAGGAAAATAGATGAAATGATAACTCACATAAAAATGTTTGATCAACTGACGACAGGTTTAATAAACAAGTCAATCTCTTCTATTTGTTGAAAGCAGGTGAAATAGAAAGTCAAGTAAATGGTTTTGATTGTATATTTATTTTTGTCTTTCAAAATATACTTCTCAACTAAGACTATAAAACTTTATTGTCGTCGTTAGGGAATAAGTATATTGTTATCACATTCTCGATATTTTTGTTACCATTAGATTCTTATAAGATGATATAAATTGGAGATAAATATTGAGATTTATTTTGAAAGAAATGAGGGGAAAGATAGGAATTGTTATCCTTTGAAAATAACACATTTGCAACAAATTTAAAAGAACACGCTAATATGGCTATTTCGGCAGCAACTGAATATTTGAGTAATACTCTTATTGGTAAGCTGTTTTCAAAAGATACGTTTGAGACAGATGCAATTATTAAAAAAAATAATTCAACTAGGGAAGCAATATAGGATTAAAAATATGCGTGCTCTAGATAAGAATGTCTTTCTCTTCAAGTTTACATCAAATGAAGTAGTTGAAGCTATTCTCAAGAAAGGTCTATGGAACATTAAAAATTGTCATCTCAATCTTAAAAAGTATGATCCCTCCATTGTTGTAAAGGATCAAGAATTCTCTCATCAAGAGTGGAATGTCCAGTTCAAAAACGTACTTTCTTGAACATCATTCGGTTCAAGTTATTGATGAAGCTCCAGTTGAATTAGGTCTAAAGATCTGGAATGAACCAGAAAATTGTCGTCCTGGTTTTGGCTCAATGATTACTGCAAGAGTCAAGATTGATCTTAAGAAACCTATGCATAGGGGTGAATGGTAGAATTTACAGGTGTTAGATATCATTGGGAGAGGTAGCCACATCTTCTCTGCAAAGACTGTTTCACAATAGATCACGATGATGAGGAATGTGAAAATACTGCTTTGGATTTAAAAATCAAGACATATACAAATGAAGAATATGTTGCTTATTGTCATAATATTGCAAAAGATTATGGTGTTGAAATAACTGAAGACTTAGATCAGTTGCTGCAGAGGGTTTGCGAAGCTAGTCAAAGACAACTAGAAGAAAAAGAAAAAGATGAGAAACAAGAAGAAGAAAGGAAAGCTAAGAGATCAAGAAGTGAAGATCAGGAGGAGGATGTTAGTACTAGTGTTTTTCTTAGTTCTGTGTTACACTCTAATGATATTCACAAAAACATTATTGGTCATAATACTGGATCTACTGATAGATTGGAACATTTTGATGGCATGGAGCATGACTTGGCTGAAGAAGGAGAACTACCTGCAAAAGAGTACTCCCATGAAATGAGTAGGACTACTGCAATTTTGGTAACTAAATTTTTAACCTTTTCTTTGCATTATATATTTTCTTATAATTATTCTTGTTTTCACAATTTTTCTGCAAATATGATAGTTTTAGCATGGAATGTTCAAGGTTTAGCAAAAAAAATCATCAGAGATCAGCTTTTTGTTCTAGTAAAGAAGCAATCTCCTGATTTTTTGTTTCTCTTTGAAACAAAAGTAGATAGTGATAGAATGATCTCCCTAGCAAATTCTCTAAGTTACTGTAATTATGTTCATATAGACAGAGTTGGCCTGGCTGGAGGTCTAATACTTATGTGGAAAGATGGTATCCATTGTGAGGTTAAGGATATCTCAAATAATATGATGTATGTAGTCACTAAAATAGATCCTAGTAAACCAGATGTCCTTATTATTTTTATGTATGGTTCCACCTATTTTGATAAGAAAAAAGAACAATGGGATTTTCTGTTAAGGATTAGTGAAAACATCACGCAACCTTGGTTAGTAATAGGTGATTTGAACTTTCATATTCATGATTTGTCTGAAGCTGTTAAGTTTTCTATTGAAGATAGGTATGTTCAAGATAAAATGAATATCTGTGTCCTTATGGATCTTGGTTATAGTGGCAAGCATTACACTTGGACTAGTAATAGTTTTGGAACAGGTAGTAGAAAATCAAGAATTGATATGGCTATAGGTAATAGCTATTGGTGTAATTATTTTCCCCAAGCTAAGCTTATGCACTTAGTTCAAGCTAGCTCTGACCACTGTCTTATCTTACTAATTCCACAAGTTTTGAGTAGAAATTCTTGGAGACCTTTCAAAAAAAATTCCATGTGGATGAAGCATTTTGCTTTTAAAACCTAGTTAACTATATCTTGGAATACTAATGTTTCTGGTTCAGCAGGATTTCAACTTGTTGCTAAGCAACATAGTACAAGGAATAGACTTTCTCACTGGAACAAAATTGAGTTTGTAGATATTGATAGAAATATAAATAACTTACAAACTCAACTTGAGGCAGCATGATAACATTGTTACTCTCACTAGGAAGCTAGATGAATGGTTTAACATTAAGGCTGAGTTCTATAAACAAAAATCTGGTGATTCTTTCATTACTGATATGGATCAAAATACCAAATATTTTCACACGTTAGCAAACAGAAGAATGTTTAGGAAAAATATTGATTGTTTATGTGATAATAATGATGTTTGGTTCAATGATAGTGAGGATATTGCTAACATGCTTGTTTCCTATTTTGAGCAGGTAAGTAGGACTTGTAATCCTAAGTTTACTGATATCACTTTTGATATCATTCCCATTGTTATTTCTGCCCAGGATAATTCTCAACTCAATAGAATCCCTACAAGTGATGAAATCTTTCAAACTATTAAGCATATGAATGCTTGGGGTTCTCCTGGCCCTGATGGTTTCTAATCGGGTTTTTACAAATATAATTGAGATATTATTAGGCAAGATGTTACTACTATAGTTCAAGGTTTTTTTGAAACTGGTTTTATGCCAACAGCTTTCAATAAAACATATCTCAGTTTGATTCCTAAGTCTGATAATGCTCCTAAACCTGTTGACTTTAGACCAATAGGTTTGTGTAATACTATTTAAAAGGTCATTTCTAAGATTGTTGCAGATAGAATTAAACCTCACTTAAAACATCTGATATCTCCTTATCAAGCAGCTTTTGTCCCAGGTAGAGATATCCATGACAACATTATTGTTGCTCATGAGATGATTCACATTATGAAGCATAAAGAAGGACACAGTGGTACTATGGCTTTAAAACTTGATCTCTCCAAAGCCTTTGATAGAATATAATGGCCTTTTTTTCTAGGAATTCTTAGAAACTTTGGTTTTGATGAGAAATTCTGTGGCTACATAAATCAATGCATTTCTATTACTCACATTTCCGTTGTCTTGAATGGTTCTCCTACTCATGGCTTTATCCCCTCTAGAGATATTAGACAAGGTGATCCTCTATCACCTTATCTTTTCATTATTTGCATGGAATTCTTATCTAGACTGTTATTAAATGCTGAAACTAATCATTAAATTTCAGGAGTTAAAGCAGCTATGAATGCTCCAGGTATTACCCATCTAATGTTTGCTGAGGATATACTTATTTTTACACAAGCTGACATGCATAATATTGCTGGTATTATGAATGTGCTTGATTATTTTGGTAGTGTTTCCGGTCAAATGCTCAATTTGGATAAGTCTAGTGTTTACCTTAGTCATAACATTAGTCATAGTCTTAGAGATATTCTTTACTAGAGAACTTAAAATGACAGAAATGAAGTATAGTGATAAATATCTACAGGTTACCTTGTTGATAGGGAGAAACAAAACTAAATCTTTTAGACCATTTATTCAGTCTTTTGGTACTAGACTTAAGACTTGGAAAGGAAAAACTATGAATCACTCTGCTAAAACCACTATAGTATTGTTGATGGTGGATTTTCAAAAAAGGCTAAAATCGTAAAACCATAATCTTACATATTCCTGATCCAGCAATCAAATGAGTATTGAGGATCATGTCTCTCATTAAAGCATGAAAACTCATGCTACAAGAACCTCTGACTGAGTATATTACCTCACAGAGCATACATGAATATGCAGTCTCTTAATTGAGAAAACGGCACATTTCCTGAATACTGAACAATTTCAGTAATCACTTTTATATAGAATCAAACGATTGGACGGCTCCTAGATAGCTTGCCTGCTAGTATAGAGCAATAATGTCTTCAGGATGTAAAAATGTTTTAGATGACTATATAAAGGGCATGTGTATAGAATTTTAATGATTGGACGGCTCCTAGACAGCTTGCCTGCTAGTATAGAGCGATAACGTCTTCAGGATGCAACAACGTTTTCCCTGACTATACGTAATAAATATGACACTTCAACTAGCTCATTCGCTCAATTCTCGAATAATTAATGCTCCTAGACGACATGCTAGTATAGAGCCATCAATTCATTATTTCTAGTCACTAGATTCATCAATTAAATTCCTAGAAAATATTCTATGTTATTCATAATATTTTCATTACTTCAATTCATGGCTCTTCCCAGCAGAATTCCATGGGTTAGTAATAAATATTCAGCGTACGGGCATCTGACCCACTATTGAATAAGCCCCGAAAAAATGGTGCAAGTGTACTCAGCAATAATGCACTAACGAGCACCTGAATGCGCGAACGAACATTCAAAAATACGAAGGAACGAGGAACCTATGCAAATAGGAAAGAAAATAATAATAATAATAAAGTATTAATTGAGGCGCCTAAGGGACCACCGGCCGGCCGAACATGCCGCCGTGACCGGTCCCACGCCTTTTCCCATATTTTATCTTATTTTATTATTTTCCTTGATCTCATGAAAACTCCTTCATTTGAACAAACTCCTTCGTTTGAAGAAACTCCTCAGTTTCATGGTGTTTCCTTCATATCAAGGAAATAATATAAAATTAGGAAAGGTGTCACGGGACCGGGCTTACTAGCCGGTTGACCATGCCCTAGCCATGGCCGGTCCCACAACTTGTAATTCCTTATTATTTTATCATTATTATTTCTTTCATCTGATGAAACTCCTCAGTTTCATGATATTTCCTTCACATCAAGGAAATAATATAAAATTAGGAAAGGTGTCACGGGACCGGCTCACTAGCCGTGCCCGGTCCCACAACTCACGACCCCTCATTTTATTATTATTATTTCCTTCACCTCATGGAAACTCCATTTTAAGGAAACTCCTTCGTTTCAACAAACTCCTTAATTTCATGATATTTCCTTCACATCATGAAAATAATATAAAATTAGGAAAGGTGTCACGGGACCGGGCTTATTAGTCGGCCGACCATGCTCTAGCCATGGCCGGATCCCACACCTTGTAATTCCTTATTTTTTTATTATTATTTCCTTCATCTTATGAAGTTCCCCAGTTTGAGCAAAACCCTGATTTCTTCATATTTTCTCAAATGTTGCTCAAAGCGCGCATCAGAAAATATCAAAATTCTCAGAACTGAGACACGGACACCATGGTAACATGGGCATATTACCTTGACCGACCAAGGTTGGCCCTTTGTTTTGCAAGAGACCAGTCCCACATATTTTCATCATTTGACCTAATTTGTTCGCATTAGGTTCAAATTCTTCCAAACAATTTGGAATTTCATCAAATGGTCGTCAGTCGATCCCGTGAGCACTAGGGCCGGATTCCATGACCCCTTGGTCAGTCCCTCATTTCTTCATAGTTAGGTTTTATTACCTAATGCTCATACGAGCATTATTTCAATAAATGATTAAACCAGCATTTAATCATCTTTTCATCTACTGGTCTTCAGAGACTTTAGCGCTGGCTCACTCGAGCATCTGGGTGCTACATTGTCGGACCATCATCCCATGTATCCGGTCCCTCCTTCACTCCGTGGTTTATTTTCAATAAATCATCAATTGATCAGCAATTGATCAAAAAATTAGGGTTTTGAATCCAAGGCTCATAATTCCGAGCAGGTTCAAACACTAATAATTTTACGTTGATCCCGTGATCAACATTTTAATTGATTATACTCAGTCCAGTTGCCAGTATCTTAAATTAATATTTTATTTGGTCCCGTTATCAATAATTCATCAAATGAGCAACATTTGCTCAGACTAGAAATATTGGTTCAACTATCAATATTCAACAATTCATCGAATGAGCAATATTTGCTCACCTTAACTATCAAGATTTATTTAACAATTGTAACTCTATCTCAACAGACATGCTCAATTTATGAGTCCTAGAACATTCGTAAATCATGTTCGACTCAGCAATACAAAGACTCATCGTCTCATCAAGTCAATAACTGACTAACTAAATACACGTCTGCCTTTCAAACTCCACAATCACGAGACATCAATCGTGTCACATGGGGGGATATTAACTAGGGTTTTGGTCTGGCGGTCTACGACACGTGTGTCCATCCATGATGAGAATATGAGCAAGTTGTGCTAGCAGTTAGAGGAGTTAGAAAAGTAGTGGGTGGACAATCAACCAAGTCTCTGCACGATGAGCAACTGGTTTTAACACGATTTCCCACTTCCCCACTCTTTGACTCCAACAACTGTCACACTTCATGGGATCAAGGTGTTTATGATTCTGATAATATAAATAAGTCTCTGAATCAATGATTGAAAAGACAACGATAGAGAACAAGAACGCTCGCTTTGAATAAAGAATTCTCATCACAAAAGAATTCTCATCATCTGAACAATCATTCTCAAAATTTAATCAATCATAATTTACTCACGAAGAATACACAACACACCTACAATCCTTGATCACCATTGATCTCACACATTTCTCAGCTTCCCTCCTACAGATCGACATATCCTCTCTTGTGACCGAATTGACTTTGGAACGGCCATTGTCTTGGTTTAGGCTGGAGTCTTACGGATTGATCTCTCGATTTCAAGCACTCCCTTTGCAGTGCATCTGTGTGAGGTTAAGCAGTTTGCTCGGTTCAAGGAGTCTCTTTCGCACGATCGTCCCCTCAATTCCTTAAAAACCAGCAAATCGTTTTGTCCCATCTATAGATTGGCGACCACAGTGGGAGATTAATCTCTCGGTTGCAATCTCAATTCATCAGGATGGTTGATCTTAGGTTAGGTTCAGTTACAAACCCTAACCCAAACAATGCTTGCACTAGCAACAACAGTGGTACTCCAGAAAATACTCATGCCTCTAACAACGGTGCTGGTGATACCACTCCTCCTTAAACCAACATTGGAAATCATCCTCTCTTCGGCCGGTCTCCCGAGGAAATCTGAGAAAACCTGCCTACCATAGCTGATCTTATAAAGATCCAGGAAGTTCTCGCCAAAAATCAGACTGATGTGGCTACCACTCATAAGGAGTTATGCAATTACCTCAAAACTCTCACAGATAAAATGTCAGAGAAAACTCAAGACAGGTCAAAGAAAGGAAAAGCCAAAGAAACGTCTCCGGCTGCTGATGATGAAGTTAACAAAACTGCAGACATCCCACCGGCGAAGGAACCGTCCAGTTTCATTACTCGTGAAGACTTGGAATGCTTCTTGGAGAACCGTGGAAAAGATAAGACGTCCTCTTTCCACCATCACCAACCTCCATACCCTGCTGCTACGCAAAGGATTCCCCTTTCAAAAGGTTATACCTCTTCAACGTTCGCTTTATATGATGGAACATGCAATGCTCGAGAGCATGTTTCTCGTTTTCTGGAAGCATTAAACGAACATGAGTACAACCATGTCGTTCGTCTAAAGGAATTTTCAAAGTCTCTGAAGGGCAGAGCATATACCTGGTACAACAACATTGCACCAGGAAGTATCACCAGTTGGGGAGAGATGATTAATGCTTTCTATAGAAAATATTTCTTCGTTTCAGAGAAAATCACTCTCTTTGATCTAGGAAGGATGTTTCAAAGGAGCAATGAACATCCCAATGACTATGTGAAAAGGTTCAGAGTTCAAGCCTTGGATTACCACGATCCAAACGTCACAGAGCAACAAATTGTAGACTTGTGCATCAACGGAATGATCCCGGTTTATAGAGATTTACTAGAAAATCTCAGGTTCCATACCTTTTCAGAACTTCATGAAGCGGCCAAACGATCAGCAACTACCGCACCTGCTTTACTAGAAAGAGCAAAATGAGGAACCGCAAGAGACCCGAGGTAGCAGGCGTTTGATCAACAAATAGTACAACCTCCAACCTTCCACAAATGTGGTTGAAGAAGGAAGCAAACGGAAAGCCGATTCACAAGCATGCTTCTCCAGCTCCTCCGAAAGCACCAAAGAAGGATAACCAAACTCGAGACGCACAAAAGCCAATCCAACACACAGGAACTGATCAAGCAGAACCTGACTTCCCTTTCCCCATTGAAGAGGTGATTGAACTACTGGTTTGGATCAAAGATGGTGCAACCAAGTTACCATGTGTAAGAAAAGAACCAACTGAAGAGGAAATAGAGAATCCTCGTTACTGTCGTTTTCATAGATTCGTCAATCATCCCACAAGTGACTGCAGAATTTTGAAGCGCATATTCAAAGAAAAAGTCAAATCAGAAGAGCTTAACTTGGGGACTGAAGGAGTACATAGGGACCCTCTCCCGATCAGAACTTTCACTCTCTCTGAACCACCCGTCAAGGAAGCAGTTCAATCCTTAATCGAGCATTTCTATGAATTGATTTATTTATCAAAGGTTCAAAGGAAGGACATGTTTGCTGCATTGAATCACATCGTGTCAGGGAAGCGTTTATCGATTCAGGAAACATCCCCTGAGCCTCCAGTAACGGACAATGATATGTATGACCGGGGACTTCTCACCACAGTCCATCTCAAAGGAAACAAATTCAAATGAGCGTTGATTGATGTTGGCACTACTGTCATTGTCATCCCTTTGAAAACTCTCAGAGGTGCTGGTATCACTCGACAAGAAGCTATTTATGCTCCAATCTCAATCATGGATCATGAAGGGACGCCCAGAGATGCTTATGGCTACATTACTCTCAAGATGAAGGTGAACTCGACCTGGACATAAGCCAAGTTTTACATAATCCGAGAAGATCCAGGATATGATATGATTCTCGGACATGGATTCATGCTGAAAAGGTAACTCCAACACCTTCAATTGCACATCTCCCTGTTGAAGAAAGCTCTGATTCGGAAGAAATAGAGGATGCTCCATCGTTCGAGCATCTGAAGAAAGTCAAAACCTTGATGGCTAACACAAAAACCTGAAGAAAATGCGCATGCTTTCACCAAAAGGTTCCGCACTCAGGCAAGTCTTATTCCCCCTTATGCGTTCATTTTACCAATTTTCAAACATGCTGCTCTGGTCCGGGGACTTCACTCCACCAACAACTTAGCTATTGAAAGATGCTATGAATGGATAACCTCACCTCAACAATTCACCAAATGGTTGGATGCGGAGCCTCTCCGAGTCGAGTATCTCGCTGATACAATAATTGCTGAAATAATGACTGAACACAACAAGCAGTATCCTAGATATTCTCCCTTGCACGAGTGTCCATATGTGCCACAAAATCCGAAGGCTTTGATATCTGTACAAATGGAATCCCACCGAAAAAGGAATGTCGAACCAACAAAAGATACTCGGATCCAAGACGATCAAGCCTAAGACATTCGATGCATAAGGGACGTGACACTTCAATGCTTAAGCATCTAAGACTTCTCTGAGGCTAACTTAAAGTCAAAAACCTCTAATCTCTGAGTGTTATATTCTTCAGAAGCCTTTAAATTGTACTCCCAATCAAAGAGTACACCTTCGATAATGGCGCCTCTAGCTTCAGCACAAATATCTCGACGATGACACACTGATTCAATGCCAAGATGGTCAAAGTGTAACCGAACTACAATCATTAAGTCTTCACTATCTCAATGGAAAGACTTCTGAAGCAGATGCAACGTCATTCTTCCATGGATGACACAAACTCCTTCAACGTATATCTTTTTTACTGAACCGGTGAACACCTCTGGATGCACTTGGGGACTTTATTTTGTTGAAAAGATCAATTTAGATCAATTTCAATAAATGTGCTCTACATAACAAGTCATGGCAACCTGATGTGATTCCATGAAACGTCATCAAAGGAACCTCTCTACATCATAAACCTTGAAGAAACTTATTCTCCTCACCGATCACATCCAGAATGGAGACCGTCGCTGCTATCTGCCGCAATGACATTGACTCCCTGACAAAGCCACTTCACGGTTCATTGGATGGAGGATCAAGGACTATGTCTATAATCATGGTTCTATCTTTTTAGTCTCTGGAACAAATCCAATCATGGTCTCAGCATCAACAAGGATCTCTAGAGCAACTCCAGTCACGGTCTCAACACCAACAAAGATTTCTGAAGCGAAATCAGTGTCTCAACATCAACAACAGTCTTAGGAACAACATCTCGTACCGGCTTCATCAACTATCAAACAGTAATGATTCATATCAAGATGTGTATACATGAAAACATGTTAACATGAAAGTCTTCCCTTGCACGACGGGCGGGCACAAGCCAACGTCTTCTACAAGATGTTCTCATTACCTCTACAAATGAGATACAACACACTTCAGGCCATGTGTTTAGAAAAACGTACCAATGAGTGAGGAATGGGACAATACTTCCTCACAAAATATTTTTTTATATGTCTCTACTACAACATACCAAAAGGGTGCATCAATCAGACATACGAGCAGAAAGATATGGCTTCCACATTCAGGATTATGAAATCTGAATATTTGCACGGGATTACAAGTTATTAATGTGCACGCGTCATTGAATGCCCTAAACATCTCCAAACTGAAGGATTATTTTTGCATATGATTCCTCAGTCTCTTAGCTTCGAAGGTTGGGGTCAATCATCAAATTTCGACATCGTATGAAGTTTCAGCAACTTCCAGAGCGGATGACATGCAAGCTGAAATTTCTAGACGGGATTCATAACACTCACAGTCGAGTGGCGTCCCCCTAGGTATTTCCACAAAGTTTTTAAACCTCGATATCTCCACCTTTCTATAAATAAGAAATAATAAAGAGAAGGAACGAAGAGAAGATCCCACCAATACTGGGTACTGACAGTATGCCACTGTAATACTACACGTCCCTCCATGATGGCTCCATAAGTTTTGAAGACGCAAGCAAATGGATGCTTTTGCAGCAAGCTCGTCTAATGAAATTTCACATTGTCTCGCAAAATGACAGCTTGGAGCAATTGATGAAGAATTTAAAGGAAGGTCATTCTCTCCATACGGATGTCCATTACAACATATCCAAAATTCACAGTAATTGGATGAACCAGCTAAAATATTCTGAAGAAGAATCGTGATCTTCCACACATATGGATGTTCGTCCACTTCATTCAATCAGAGTCAAAGAGACGAGAAAGGTTTCTGATATTCATGAAGCAAAAAATTCTGAAATAATCAAGGAAACATCCACACCTACAAAAATCAAAAGGATGTTCAACTGCTACAGTAATTGATCGTCAGATTCGTCATCATCCTCGCGATCAGAATCTTCTTCAAGCTCATCATATTCAGAGTTTCCCTCAGAAATCTATTCGAGATGGAATTCAGGATCATCATAGACTGCATCCAAATAGTCATTTTCCTTACATTCTGGAAATCGATCTTGACTAAACGTTCAACCTCCATACCGGGTAGATACGGCTCAACTCTACGATTAATGGGTTCCCAGGAAGGTTCGACTTCATCTGAATAGGATCTACACCATCGACGAATGATCATGGCTCGTCCTCAGCCGCTAGTCTTGCTCCCTAAATCCGATGCTGTTTCTGTTGATAAGCATCCAGTTTTTCATCTTCGGCTATCTTCTACCTCAGTTGATCGAGAGGCGTACCACGAATCAACTCCCTCGTATCAGGACGATTCACCTTGGCATGAACATCTGCAAAAGCGCCATCTTTGGTTTGGTGTTTCCAGATTGTTTCCCAGAAGAAGCAGAGACATGACTATAATCAGGGGCTACCATTATCTGTTACGAAAAGTGTTGAGTCAAACACATCGGTAAAAATACGCGCTAAAATGGTAACTTTCCAACTCTTACCTGTTTACGATTCCACTAACAGTAGTGATTGTGATACAAAAGTTAATATTTCAAAACTTGCTCGTTCCTTCGAACCTGCAAAGACGAGCAAAACTCATTATTCAAAAAATCAAAACTTGATTTTTCATAAAACCGTAAACATGGTTTTCATTGTGTGAATATCCACTACTGAATTGTGAAAGCTCGGGCATTATTTTATCATAAATAATTTTCTATGTTTTACTGATTATTCAAAATCAAAATTCCGATTTTCAACAAAAATTATTCTTTTTTCAAACGTGAATTATTCACGTAAATTAAAAAAAAAAATCCCTCATGCGAGCACTCGTCTTCGAAATGAGGGTTTATTTCAATTTTTATGAAAATTCATACGTGAAAATAAAATCAAACGATATGCAGTCTCTCATGCGAGCACTCATGCCACAAGAACCTCTGACTGAGTATATTACCTCTCAGAGCATACATGAATATGCAGTCTCTTAATTGAGGAAACGGCACATTTCCTGAATACTGAACAATTTCAGTAATCACTTTTATATAGAATCAAACGATTGGACGGCTCCTAGATAGCTTGCCTGCTAGTATAGAGCGATAATGTCTTCAGGATGTAAAAATGTTTTAGATGACTATATAAAAGACATGTGTATAGAATTTTAATGATTGGACGGCTCCTAGACAGCTTGCCTGCTAGTATAGAGCGATAACGTCTTCAGGATGCAACAACGTTTTCCCTGACTATACGTAATAAATATGACGCTTCAACTAGCTCATATCGCTCAATTCTCGAATAATTAATGCTCCTAGACGACATGCTAGTATAGAGCCATCAATTAATTATTTCTAGTCACTAGATTCATCAATTGAATTCCTAGAAAATATTCTACGTCTTCATAATATTTTCATTACTTCAATTCATGGCTCTTCCCAACAGAATTCCATGGGTTAGTAATAAATATTCAGCGTACGGGCATCTGACCCACTATTGAATAAGCGCCGAAAAAATGGTGCAAGTGTACTCAACAATAATGCACTAACGAGCACCTGAATGCGCGAACGAACATTCAAAAATACGAAGGAATGAGGAACCTATGCAAATAGGAAAGAAAATAATAATTAAATATTAATTGAGGCGCCTAAGGGACCACCGGCCGGCCGAACATGCCGCCGTGACCGGTCCCACGCCTCTTCCCATATTTTATCTTATTTTATTATTTTCCTTGATCTCATGAAAACTCCTTCATTTGAACAAACTCCTTCGTTTGAAGAAACTCCTCAGTTTCATGGTGTTTCCTTCATATCAAGGAAATAATATAAAATTAGGAAAGGTGTCATGGGACCGGGCTTACTAGCCGGACGACCAAACCCTAGCCATGGCCGGTCCCACACCTTGTAATTCCTTATTATTATTTTATCATTATTATTTCTTTCATCTTATGAAACTCCTCAGTTTCATGATATTTCCTTCACATCAAGGAAATAATATAAAACTAGGAAAGGTATCAGGGGACCGTCCCACTAGCCGTGCCCGGTCCCACACCACACGACCCCTTATTTTATTATTATTATTTCCTTCACCTTATGGAAACTCCATTTTAAGGAAACTCCTTTGATAAGCACGTAAGTGTGACGCATTTTCACCCATAACTACATTATCTAGGACTCATTTTATTTCTAATAAAGTTGTTTTAAGTCTTTTCTAGGGATAAGCTCTTGCGGCAAAATTGGCTCGAAAAGTGGTGTTTTACACCCCAGGATAGAGTACTAAAGGCACCCCAGAAATGCACCGGAAGCACCCCATAAATACACCGGAGGAACCCCGAAAAAGTGTTGAAAACACCCCAAAAAAAGTCTAAAGGCACCCAAGGGACATTTGTTATTCGGACTCTCTGTTTGGATAAGGGGCACCTCAGTTGGGCACCTGCTATTCGCACCCCCGGTCTGGTTTGGGGGACACCCTTCTTCATCGTTTGAAAAAGAATATTGGCGGGAAAAATTCCAGTTTTCTGCGGAATTTTATGTTGGATTTTTGGAGGAGTTTCAGTGAGATTCAATCACTGATTTTGATTGGGATGAACGTGATATGCCCAAACAATGGTGGTATGAGTGTTTTAATGCGTTCAGTTGGGCTGGATATTCGTTGGGAAGAAAATATGCAATCTCGGAGTACAGCGTGCTTGAACGTGTGTTGATTGAGTTTTTATAGAGTTTGGTTGCTGCAGAAGTGTGGAGGAGTCAAACAAGGAAGTGTTGGAGCGTGTATACTGCGAACAGATGCGTGAGAACATAAAACAGAAAAGAAAATATTCTTGAGTTAATGGTTGGATATCGAGAAGATTTTTGAGTTATTATGGGAGATTCTTGGTGCAGTTGGGTATATAAAGAGTGTAGGAGACTCATAGAAGGGCCAGAGAGTTCAGGGAGAGGATAGGAAGAACCAGAGAGTTGAGAAATCAAGTGGCAGAAAAACTCCATTTTCTGCTGCTGTGAAGAATACGAAGAACATAAGACGCACGCAGAACCGTCGTTTTCCAACAGTGACAACGACAATTGCTTGTGGGTCGTATTGCTACAGTGACAACAACACTTCATTTTTATCGTTCTCTGACAGCTCGGTTTGTAACAAATAAAACTGTTACAAACCCGGTTTTATTGTTTTTCTCCCATTTCATTATTGTGAACACCATTTTTGAGCAATAAAGATGAATTTTGAGCGTGTTTCCATGATGATGAGCTAATTCTCGCGTAACCAAGGCACGGAGGAGGCTATTTATGCATGAATAATTGGTAACTATTCTATTTTTCTCTAATTTATATTTTATAATTCACTCAATCACTACTTTGTAGAATTTTAATTGTTTGCATAATTTTTCCTAATTAGTTGTGATTCAATTAGATAGGTTATACTTTGGTTAGATAGTCTATGCTTAAGGGATACAATTAATGTTTGAGAATATGCTTGATCATATTTGTGAATTAAGAAAAAGAGATTTTAAAAATAATTAGAGTTTTGGAATTTTTACCATCATTCATTCATGTGTAATAGTGGAATCTAGTGTCTTGGTTATTTTCAATCTTGAAATCAAATTTGGAATTAAATTTTCTCTATTTTTAGTTTAAATAAGTCTAAAATCAATTGCTTTCACAAGTCTTACGAACCTTATACTACAACAAAGTTGAAATCACATCAATTTTTGGCGCCGCCGACGCGGACTTGTTTTTAAGTTAGAGTTTTTAGATTTATTTATTTTATTTTATTTTTTTAGATTTTTATTATTTTCTCTTTGTTCTATTTTACGTTTCTTTGGGTATATTTCTTTGTGCTACAGGTTTGTAGTTTGGACCGAAAAAAATTTAAGCCAAAGACTTTGGTGACTAAGAGAATAGGGGCCATATAGGATCACTATCAAGTAATACAGAGTTAACGTTTGTGTATTTTACTTTAATTATAATAAACAATTATAATTGTGGAAAGATAAAAGCTAAAAGAAAAGGAAAAGAAAGACAAAGATTTTTTTTTATTTTATTAGGTTTTTAGATTTTATTTTTATTTGTTATTTTTTATTTCTTAGATTTTCTTTAGATTTTATTTTTTAGAAATTGTATTAGGATATCTTTTATTTTTGTAATATTTTTTTTTTCTTTTGCACTTTATTTTTGGACTTTGAACTGTGAACTTTAGACATTATTATTTTATTTTTAAACCCTACGGAAGGGTAGTTTTAAATATAAACTGTTTGCAGGGAAGGACGACAATTACAATATCGTCTCGGCCCCTCGGGTTCGTACATGACATAGGAGTCGTGGCCCGAGTCGACTTCAGCGGTTCTTCGCCCGTTTGGTACGGGAGGTAAGTTTTTCGAAACACCCGCGAATCCCCTGTCAGCGGGTTTACTGTCTGCCTTAAGGTGAATATATGTTGAGGACTGAATACGGACTTTAATTTCCTAGTAAAGGGCAAGGACTGTCCATACAAGATAAGGGTTCGGATTTCATCACCGTTCTCTTCTTGCCCGCCTTAGGAAAACATATCCTACGCGAACCCAAGCTTAAAATATTGACTAGAACGAGACCTATAGGGTAACGCGCTTAATAGGAAAGTCGTTCGAAAAATATTGGTTGCTCTTCTAAGCATACTTTGAAGTTCAGGAAGATTACTGTAAGTCGATTAGAGCCGCCTTGTAACCCAGGGAAGCGTTGCCAAAGAGGTGGGGGTATCAAAGCTCCTCTGAGCTTCCCCTACTTCTCTTCGACTCACTTTATTCGGATCGATCCAGAGAGGTTTGCTTAGATTGTAACGAATTCCTTTTCGGAGGATTAGAAGATGGTCTAGAAACAATCTAAGTGGAGCCATCATGCTTGTTGTTTGCTAGAAATCTTTAGGTTTGCTTTGGTGGAGTCAGCCTGCTGTGTGTTTGCTTAGAACCTCCCTTCCTTAGGATTTTTTTTTTTTTTTTCTTAGTGTATGCCAAAATCGCTCAAGTCCATTAGTGAGCGTGCTTGGAAAAGAGACACTTTTAGCCGTTTGATTAGTGACGAGCCTAGAGGTTTTTCTTTTGAAGACGGGGAGCTCGAAGACTCTTCTTTGGAGAGCCCTGTTTTTGGAAACTTCAATTTTGAGAATTTAAGTCTTAGTGAGGAATTCACCCCTAGGATTTTTACTGTGCCAACAATGACAACTTTGAAGGAGTACATGTACCCAACTAGGACCAACCGACCATCGTGCATTAAGTTTCCAGCCTCTACGGCTAGTTATGAGTTGAAACCTGGTATTCTTCAGATGATCCCTATATTCTTAGGAAAAGATGATGAAAACCCTTACTTTCACATTAGGGACTTTGAAGAAATTTGTGGAACAATTAATATTAAATACCTTAGTGAAGAAGTCTTGAAACTTAGGATGTTCCCCTTTTCCTTGAGAGATAAAGCCAAGACCTGGCTGAACAACCTACCATCTGAATCCATAAAAACATGGCAGGAACTTATTGATGCCTTCTATTTTAAATTCTACCCTAAGCATAAAACTGCAGCTGTTAGGCAGAAAATTAGTACTAGTGTTCAACAAGAGGGAGAATCTCTTTATAGTTTTTTAGAGAGATTCAATGATATCTTATCCCAATGTCCTCACCATGGGTTTGACAAAATGAAACTAGTAGGGATTCTTTATGATGGTTTAGACTATTCGACCAAAGCCACAGTCGAGTCTTTGTGCGCTGGTGAGTTTACTAGTAAAAATGCTAATGATGCGTTTTCCTTCTTAGAAGATGTCGCTGAAAAATCCCAACAGTGGGAGTCTTGTGTTGAACCCCCTAAAAGACTCTTGATCAATAGAAGTAGCACCAATGTGGTTGATACAGGCTTTGGGTCTGATGTTAAGTTTACTGCTTTGTCTAGAAGGTTAGAAGATTTGGAATTGAATCAGTCTAAACATAGGTCTTTTGTTGAACCTGATAATAGGATTAGAGCCTCTCAAGTCTCTAGTTGTTGAATAGAACCCAGTAACTCGTTTTGGGAAGGTCGGGATAGTGAAGAGAAAGCCCATGCTGTCTATAACAATGCTAGATTTGAAAACCGTCAGAAGTTTGACCCCTACTCAGAGACCTACAACCCTGGTTGGAGAAACCATCCTAATTTCTCTTGGTCTAAAGGATAGAGTCAAGGCCAGTCTAGTAATTCTCAGCCTCCCCCAGGTTTTGGTTATAATAAGAACCCTTCAGGTCAAGCCCAGCTCCAGAACCCTTCTGAGAATAGAATAACTAGCTTAGAGGAATCTCTTAGTTTATTAAAAATGAGCCAGGACATGTTCGTAAAGACCCAAGAAGTATTACTAAAGAACCAGGCTAGTTTTCAAGAGGAAACCAAGAAGAATTTTCAACATAATGCCAAGTCTCTTGCTAAGTTAGAACTTCAAGTTAGTCAAATGGCTAAGATTCTAAGTGAGAGAGATAATGGGAGTTTTCCTAGTCAGACTCAACCTAATCCTAGAGGAGTTCATGAAATAGGAGGAAGATCATCTGATCATGTGAATGCAATCAAAACCCTTACGAGTGGTAGAGAAATAGACAATAAGGTTTCCATGCCTGATAGTGAACATGCTGTAGTTCACCCTTCTGAATCAGAAGCTGAAGAGATTGATGGAACCTCTAAGGAGACTAATAAGGCCCCTGATAAGCCAAACTTTGTTCCCAGAGCCCCATTCAACGAGTTTGCTTGGCTCTTAGGATAGTTTTCAAGAAATGCAAACTCAAGTATTTATAAACCAAGGTTGTTTGGACAGCAAGGAAATTCCAAAACCGAAAATATTCTCAAGATATTCACATTAAAGTACCTAATTTCGGTTTTCCTATTTCTAATTAATTACCAAACCATATTTCTGAATACTCTCTTAGAAACTTCTATTATTAGTCTAGCATATTAACTAATAATATTTCCAGAGGATATTGATTCAATTGCTGGTATTTAAAACATATATTATGAAAATCATAATTAAATGCTTTTCAATTTTTCGGACCCAGGACCACCTTCAGTATCAAGGAATATCTTTGAGCAATTAATGATAAGAGTTATGTACATGTTCAAATAATGTCGACATCTAGAAGTTTCTCAGCAAACCCTGATTCCAAGCTTCACACAAAACATAAAGAGATATGTGAATAGGAAACTCAGTTTTTCTCCTTGGGATTAGTTGTACCAACCTCACAATGTAAGTTGTGATCGGTTATACCATGTTTCCCAAACCAGGTTGTGACCTGTTACACCTTGCTTCCCAGAGGTATCTTATGATCGGTTACACCTTACTTCCCGAGTTAGCTTGTGATCGGTTACACCTTGGTTCCCAAAGAAACTTGTGGCCGATTACAACTAACTTCACAAATTATCTTGTGACCGCATGCTTCCAAAAGGTAGCTTGTGATCGATTACAACTAACTTCCCAATGTAACTTGTGACCGGTTACATCATGCTTCACAAAGTAGCTTGTGACCGATTACAACATACTACACAATATAGGCTATGACCGGTTATACCTCAAATCTCAATAAGTTAAGATAGGTTCTACCTTGTCATCTTATATTGGTCATTCAAAAGATATTAAATAAAGAACCTGACCAATCATGATTTCCTTTCAATTGTGAAACAAGTTCATATATGTACTTCCTTTAAACAAATGTTATAAAACATTGTTTCTTAGGGTGAAATCATACCCATATCTTACACATAATCAAGAGACTATATACAAATATTATGTTGATGTCGTATTTACGAAGTTCCAAAAGATAAGCGTTTATACTTCGTAATTCAATAGATTCCTTGACACTTTGATCATAATGTTATGACCAAGTCTGACCACTAGAGTATTATTTATATACAGCAAATCGCATGTTATGTTTTCAATATAATCCGACTTGAAAGATACGTTAGGAATGGAAACAAGATCAAGTCAATATTACTAACCTCGAGTGGAAGGATGATGTCTTTGTTGTAGTCGTTACTTCTTCACATTCTTCACGTCTTTGGAGTATTACTTATACGTCTCAACATTCCTAGACTTTCTAGTCTAACCTAAACGAAGTTGACTCTAGTATTTAATCAAGCGACTCTAGATGAGTTTTGATACTAAAATATGACAACCAAACTTGACATACCAACGCTTGGTGGGTTCAACGCTTGACATACAAACAAAAGTTTATCTTGATTAATTATTCTCAAAATATGTTGACTAAGCTTAAGAATATTTGTTCATACTTGATGAATTTGTTAAGAATAATTTATTGTTTATGACCTAAATTATGATTCAAGTTAATCATTTGAAAATTGCCTGAAACAGTGATATGTGTCATTGATGTTATTAGGGAATGTTTCAAATTGATTTTTATATAGATATAGAACTAATGTAAATATGGATACAGTACAGTACACGTACCAGCTTATATACTGGCACAAACCGTTATAGGTCCGGAGCCGCAGTACATGTACCCAGTACACGTACCGATGTAGCTATAGTTTGGCAACGACTTTTGGTACACATACCAAGTATGCAAACCCAGAAAGTTCATTGACTCGTGAACTCAGGATGGTACACATACCTAATATGCATACTGAAAAAGTTATGTGAACTCCTGAATTTGTTTTGTCTTAAGGGTATACAAACCTGGTACACGTACCATGACAAAATAACTCACGAACTGGATGTAGGTACACGTACTTACCATGTCGAATATTTTCAGATGCATCAGAATTTTTTTTTATAAGATAACCGGCATTTAAACAACTCTCTAAAAAATACATCTAGACATACTTGATCACATTATAACCTATGGTTGTGACTCAAGATTAAAGTCTGAAAGTGTTATATGAAAATGGTTAAGCTTATAGTTCGTCTGGCTAGTTTCGACTAACCTTTCATGAACAAGTCATTGTACACGGTTCAGTTATGGTTCATCCTAACCATAGTGTATATTTTGTTGTGTTAATCTCAAATCAAAGATTTATATAATTATGGATATTGATTGCTTGGTTCCAAAGCTACCTTAGCTTAAATCTAAAGCAACCTTTGATCTGAAAGCCTATATAAGGGGAACCTCAAGCAACTGGGATCTTTGAAATCCTGACACTTTTCTTGTGCGTCCTAGTTGTAAACTAGCTAGAGTTGTCCACTCCTTTAAACCTTTTTAGGTTTAGCGACTAAAATGACTTCGCTTAGGGATTCGTGAAGCCATGTCTGACTATCTTTATCTTGATAGTTTGTGTATCCTGATCTTTCCACTGGTTGTTGAGTCTCACTCCGATCAGGCAAGATAGATTGAAATCACAAAGTTTCTTCGTCTCAGACTTTGTGATTCCACATGTATATTCCTCTATAACGATTCTTTGTTGAAATCAGAACATGTTTTACTTGTGAGGTAAATAATAATCTAGGCTTCTCTTCGGAAGTCGTAAGTACCGGATTTTGAGGTTTGCTAGACTTTGACTATTGCAAATTTCCTATCTCACCTTGATCTTTGATCAAAATGGAAATCACATATAGGCTTATCTATGGGAGGAAGATTGGTTTAAAGTCTTCAATTGAGTTGAAGCAACTCTTAGGATGTAAAGGACGTCAGCTAAGGGAATAACCTGCATAGAGTCTTGCGATATTCAAGAGGCGTAAGGAGAGCATCTGTAACTGAATTACTGTAAAGGTAGATTCGGTCTCAACTACCAGTCCGAAGTTTTGATAGTAGGCTAGAGTCTGCAACAGATTAATACAGTTTAGTGTTCAAATCTGGACAAGATCCCGGGGTTTTTCTGCAATTAAGGTTTCCTCGTTAACAAAATTTCTGGTGTCTGTGGTATTTCTTTTTCCGCATATATGGTTTATCTTTATAATTGAAATTGCACATGTTGTACATAAATCAATCAAAGTAGATACGTCCATCGTAATTATTGGATACGACTTGATTGATCTTGGATATTGATCTTTGGAATCGTCCAAGTACTCTCATGGTATAATCAGGTTCACAGACTTGTCTCCATTTACATATTTATTTTGAGATAAAGAGATATAAACTCTTCATATAATTTATGATTGAGATGCATTAAGTTGTAACTCTCAGAATCGTATTTGAGTTTAGTCCATACAGGAAGTCTAAGAAAAAGTTGGTGGTGTATTTTGGTACCCCCGGCATTTTTAGTCTCAGCATTTTTAAACTTCCTAGTCTAACCTAACGAAGTTGACTCTAATAACCTAATCAAGCGACTTATGAGTTTTGATACAAAAATATGACAACCAACCTTGACATACTAACGCTTGGTGGGTTCAACCGAGCAGTGCTCTAACACAATGAAAAGTTAAGAGTCATATGATAGATTTTGGATCACAACAGTATATTTTGGAATTTTGACCAAAGTAATATATTTTGGATCATAAAGCAGATGTTTGGTCCGAGGTGCCCAAGGAGAAGATTTTAAATTGTAGCGCAGATCTCAGGCCACGATGAAAAATTGAGAGCTAAGTGGCAATTTTTCAGAAAATGGCAATTTTGGGTTGAGGTGCAAATTTTGGGTCATTGGATAACTACAAAATTTTTTACTGACGAGGTGGGATTTAGGCCACTAAACACATTTTAATCACACGTAATATTTTGGATCAAGTGAAATAGTTTTTGTTTACTTAAATCTTTTGGTTCACATGTTTACCTTAGATTGTTGATCATGAGATAATTTTTGGGTAATAGTGGTATAATGCAAATTTTCTTCAGATCACGAGGCATAATATCAATCACTAAGTAAATTTAGATCAAGATGCAGATTATGAAACACTACGCACGTGAACTATTTATGGTCAATAAAATTAATTTTTGTTTGCGTCGTAGATTTTATCACATTCTGCAGATTTGAAGCAACAAGATAGATTTTAGACTAAAACTGGATTAGTTTGGCCACCTAACATATTCGGAGACACGGAATAGATTTTCAATTACAATATACCAAATTTTAATTTAAGTAAACAAAAACAGCCAACAAAATACATTTCCGGTTACAAAAAATTAGGGTTACTGATAGATAATTTTTCGAGGCACATGGCGAATTTTGAAATACGTTAGCAAATGTCAGGCCACGATATAAATTTCGAATCATAATACGTCTAACCGAAGTTAAATTTGGAACAAGAGGTATATTTTGTGACACATCAAATTTGGGTAAAAATAAGAAATTTTGAATAATGCAGATTATATTGTTACTAATTTGTTCAATGAGATTTTGGTTCTCATCATTTGACTTCGAAAACTCCAAACTGAATGGTTTGACGGCCAGGTCCGTCATCCAATAACCGATTTTTGTTATGTTGATCAAAATCAAAGCTTTTTCATTTGGTCATGTGATCCATTTAAAGTCAAGACACTTTTAAGATTCTTGATTCCCATGTGCCAATATCGCAGCCCCTTTCTTAAACAAACACTACTTTGAAGACTCTAAATTCTCAGTGAGTGTACCTACTTTCCTGCCTCATTCTAAAGAAATTTCTTCTCTCGTGCATTTTTAAGTTTCAAGAACTTTTTGGCTCCTTTCAAATGTGCTGAAATTAGGTGAAAGTCAACTTCCACTCAAGTGGCTTCATGGTCCATGTCAAAGAAACACCAAATATTATCCCATTTCGACTTCCAATGCAGTGACTTCATTATCTCTATATAAACCTTCCACTCTTTCATTCTTCTTCATTATTCTCAACTCCAATTCTCTCAATCTCACTCACTCATTAGCAGCAACAGCAGTAACAATGGGCAGTCTTCCAGCCAATAACCTTGAAAGCTTATCATTGTGTTCACAAAATCCACTAGACCCAGATGAATCCAGAAGACAAGGTCACAATATTATTGATTTTCTTGCTGATTACTACCAAAATATTGAGAAATATCCACTTAGAAGCCAAGTGGAACCTGGTTACTTAGGTAAACGATTGCCCGAATCAGCTCCAAACAACTCTGAATGCATTGAAACAATTCTTCAAGACGTTACAAATGATATCATCCCTGGTCTTACTCATTGGCAGAGTCCAAATTACTTTGCTTATTTTCTTTCCAGCGGTCCCATTGCTGGTTTCCTAGGCGAAATGCTTAGTACTGGATTTAATGTCGTGGGCTTCAATTGGATGTCTTCACCAGCTGCAACTGAGTTGGAGAGCATTGTTATGAATTGGCTTTGGCCAAATGCTTACACTTCCCAAATCATTTCTCTTCTCGTTAGATGGAAGTTCAAGAGGAGGAGGGGTCTTACAAGGGATTACTTGTGAAGCCATTTTATGAACAGTAACTGCGGCAAGAGATAAAATGTGGCTTCTCATAAATATAGCCCATGCTTTTATTAACTATAACCTACATAAAATAAGTCATTAATTTAACCAAACGGATTCTTATAATTATTAACATAACCCAAAAATTTAACACAATTTTTATATATAGCCCAAAATAAATTATCAAATCCCTAGATCAAAAAATAAAATAAATCTGATTATATAATTTTCATAATTATAGTTATGTAAGATCTATGACATAATTAATGATTTTTAAGAATACTAATTTAATGTAATCATGATTGGGAGAAAAGAACATCATCTTAGAATTTTCTTATAAAATAATAGTGCTTATGGAGTTTTAAAAAAGAATCAAAACCTTATTTGATTATGTTTCGGTTTTCGATTGATATTGTTGTAGAGAATTTTTAAGGGAATAATTAGAATTTATAACCTCAATCGATATTACTGTAATCATGATTAAGGAAAACTAACATCATTTTAGAGAAAAGTTGAAAAGTTGGGTTTAGTTTGTTTTGGGGAAAAGTAAAATTAAGGTTTATAATTGGGTAATTTGTAAGAATTATGAGAAAACAATTAAAAATAAATTGAAATATAATTTAGTTTGGATGTAAAAAAGAAAAAATTAGGGTTTATATTTTGATTTTGGGGAAGAAGTAAGATTATTAGTAAAAAGATTAAGACATGTTTGGTAACATTGACTTTTCATTTTAGCTTAAACTTGTTGGGCTATAGTTAATAAAAGTGTGGGCTACATTTAAGAGAAGCCTAAAATGTTGAACAAAATTGGCATAGAAAATATTAATAAGCTAGTTGTTTACGCTTCTGATCAGACTCATTGTGCACTACAAAAAGCTGTTCAAATTGCCGGTATAAATTCAAAGAATTTCCGTGCTATAACGACATCCAAGGCTACGAATTTCAGACTCTCTCCAAATTCACTTCAATTTATAATTCTTGCTGACATTGAACCCGGGTTAGTTCCATTGTTTTTATGTGCAACAGTCGGAACAACTTCATCAACAGCCGTGGATCCTATTGGCCCACTTTGTGAGGTTGCAAAATTATACGACATTTGGGTTCACTTGGATGCGGCGTATGCCGGAAGTGCCCGGAGTTCAGGCACTTCATTGATGGTGTGGAGAAAACATGCTCATTTAGTCTGAATGCACACAAGTGGTTTTTCACTACTTTGGATTGTTGTTGTTTATGGGTTAAAGACTCTAGCTCTCTTGTGAAGGCATTATCAACAAATCCAGAGTATTTAAAGAACAAAGCAACTGAATCGAAACAACTCTTCGATTACAAGGATTGGCAAATAGCCAGGGCCGGGCCTGATAGGCAAGCAGGCAAAGCTCCACTTGTAGGCAACAAAAGCCCAGGGGCAACAAAAAGCCTTATAATAATGGGGGTTTTTCATTTAAAAAAAAAAATATGGACTGAATTATGAGTTATATAAATTCGAAGGGTTTAAAATAAATTATCTAAACACTTGCTTTGAGAAGAAACGTTTTAGTTCTTTTAATCTTTCGTGTGTCACCTCTACTGCCTCTTACTTTTTCTTCCCAGTTCCCAGCAGAGTATTCGCCCAGCGGAGATTTTTTTTTTTCATTTTTCTTACAAACCCATAACAACAATCAACTCTATTAATGCCCTATTGAGTGTTTCTATAAAAAGTATTAGTTGAATTTGTGCAAAAAATTTCTTTTTCGGGGGCAGAAAAAGAAGAAGTTCATTTCGAGGCAAATTTTCCCAATGAACGGTCCTGCAAATAGCTCTAAGCAGAAGATTTCGATCGATGAAACTTTGGTTAGTACTACGCAGCTACGGAGTCGCCAACTTAAGAACCTTCCTTTGGAGTCATGTTAAAATGGCTAAGCATTTTCAAGGGCTCATCGGTATGGATAACATGTTTGAAATTGTGGTTCCAAGAACATTTTCCATGGTTTGCTTTCGCTTGAAACCAACTGCAATATTCAAGCAAACGATAGCCGAAAATGATTATGTTGAAGCTCAAACAAACGAGATCAATGCGAAACTGCTTGAATCAATCAATGCGTCTGGACGGATATATATGACTCATGCCGTTGCTGGAGGGGTGTACATGATCCGGTTTGCTGTCGATGCAACGCTGACAGAGGAACGCCATGTGACTGGGGCATGGAAGGTCGTACAAGAGCATACAGATGCCATACTTGGTGCTTCAGATAGTAATTCTCAGATTGTCGCTTAAAGTACAGAAAAACAACTGACCAACTTTCTTAATTTACCGTCATTTATCTATTTCATCAATTAATGCAATAGTTGACGAAAATAATCCCTCCGTCTTTAATTAACGGTCCTAATTGATTTTGTCAAAATATTAAAAAAATCCTATAAAATGTCATGACTAACCGTTGGCTAGCCCTATTTAATGTTATGTTATTACCAAAACTAAAATTATATAAGAAATAAGTAGAAATTTTATTAGGATTTTTATAACTACCCATAAATGTTTTTATTAAAAAAAAATGAATGTCGGTTAGTCAAAAATTAATATTTAAAAATTATTAAGTTTATAATATTTAAGATTTTGAATTAAGTTTATATTAAAAATTATTTTATAATTATTATAAACAATAAACGGTATATTTGATAGTTTAAGGCAAAAATATGTCTGTAAACAGAACGGACAGATAAAAAAAGACAGACCAAAATAGAAATTAGGTTAGATAAAAAAAGACAGAGGGAGTGTATTTGATAGTTCAATTCAATTCATCTTATCATGGTAAATTCTTTCTGTCGATCCGATGAATTTAACCAAAAGATATTTGGTGTCTTTTCCCATAAGTTGCATCCCTTGAATATGTTGGTGTCTTTTCCCATAAGTCGCATCCCTTGAATGTTAGCAGTTAATGCCATTATTTCATCCCCTTATATTCTCTTCATTTCCTTAATGATTCTCGTAGAAACCAAATACCAAAATCTAAAGGGTTTCACGAGAATTGCACAAAAATGGATCAACATCATTTTCTGTTCTTTTCTTTACTTTCTATGTGTTTATTATCACAGGAAACTCAGTCATTTTCTTTTACATGGCGAGGGTCTTCTTCTTCCTATGATACTAACAAGGATGAGAACACCAATTTTCAGAAGTCGTCTGGTGGTGTCGCGAAGTTTTCAATGGAACTGCCCAACGATCCTAAGGGAATTGAGTCAGTTGAAACTGCACAACAGAGATTAGCAAGTAGGCCGAATTCTTGTTGGCAAAATGCGTATGAGAATCTTTCGCTACGTGTTCTGTAATTCTCAAAGATGATGGGAAGAGATCTAGACTTGCATGGCAGTTAAGTGATTGTTTCCAAAAGGATTCCGGTCGGCCTTCGTTTCCGTCATGTGATTCTCGGTCGGATATGTTGAAATGTCTGACGAAATTGGACGAATCAGCGCATAAAATTTATCTCGAATTCTACCTTCAAACAAATTCAATATGTCATCAACTACAGGCTAATGCATTCAAGATTGAAACTGAGAGACTTGTAAATGACTTGAAGAAGTCTGAGGAATTCGCCGAGGAAATTACATACCATCCAAGAAAATTCTGAAAGGCTTATACAGAATTCAGAACAGATTGAGAATTCATTAACTTCCTTGGACAGTAAAACGCAACAAGTGGCCGAAACGTCAGAAAAAGTTCGAGACCAGATTGATGTTTCATTAGAACGTTCTAATGTTTTTTGGAACAATCAAAGATAATCGCGGCGTCTCAATCAGAATTACAACTAGGACAGTCGGATATGAGAGAAGTGTTGGAGGGAGGAATGGAAATCCTTCATGAATATTATGAGAAGTTGGGCCAAAATGTAGAGAAACTGAGAAATGAGGCTGTTGAAATAGAAAAAGAGATACATAGAGTTAGCAATTCAATGTCCACCAAGATGGAAAATCTGCAAAACAAAGCTAACGATATTGGAAACGTTGCGGGAATTTCTTTAGATAAGCAGAAACAACTCCTGGATGGGCAATCTACAGCTCTCGAGGGACTTGATTTTTTGACTAAATTCCAATCTCAAGCGCTAGAAGAGAGCAGGGCTTCTCTGCAAACACTTGCTGAGTTCGGCCAAAAGCAACAAGAAGAACTCTTAAGACGGCAAGAACAACTTCAACAAGCACATGACCATTTGATTGAGAATTCAAAATCCATATTGGCAGCTCAGGAAGAATTCGAATCGAAGCAGGCTAGCATGTTTTTGGCGCTTGACAAACTCTTCACATTGCATAATGCCATATTGCTTGAATCGCGTTCTATAAAAGCTTTTTTGTTCTACTCATTTGTCATCTTTTTACTCTACATGCTAACCAGTGCTAAGCAAAAGTACGGCATTAGGGCACGGCTTTATTTAGGATTGTGTGCTATATTCCTTGTTGAATTTGTAATGTGCCGGTTCGGAGTAGACCTGGATCAACAAGTATGGTTAGCGTCAAAAGTTACACTTGCGAGATCATCGTTTCTAGTTGCTGCGGCTGTTCAACTTGTATATTCCATCTTCAGTTACAGGGATTACGAAGTGCTGAACCATCGAATGTTAGAGACTCTAATTGAGAAAGTTAATACAATGGAAAGGAAGAGAGCCATTCCCTTGGAATTTGATGAGAGCAGTGATGATATCGACTTTTCAACTTGGATAGATGAAGACTTGTCAGAAGATGAAAATTTCTGTAAAGATCCTGACTTCTTGTTACCAGAGGAGGTCGCAGAAAATTCAGTCACAACAAGTTCATATTCAAGACAATACCATCTTCGGCCTCGTCGTGTATGTCAATGAAGTAGATCCTCATCTTTATTTCTAAAAAAAAAAAAATGATCAATTTTTTTTTTGGTGCTCTATAATGTGTGTTTTGAGTTCATTATGTATTATTTTTATTTTTTCAAGCCAATGATATATATATTAATTAAGTATTATCGTGTTGAATGAAGTTTAACAAAAAGTTTGGAGGATCGCTCAACCAAATGTTTGAGTAACCCTCTTATCGAGCATATTTTGCTAACTTGTTTGCACATTTATTAGCTAATCTATTTGTGTGCTTACATGACCAAATTTCAGAAAACGATAAAAACAAATAATATGTCATCAATTATTCCTCTTGACTCCCAAGGAACTTCAGCTTCTTCCCCTAGATAGTTTGGACAAGGGCTAAGTAATCAGCTTCAATGATAATCTTCTTTTACCCCAGCTGCAATGCAAGCTTTACTGACTCCAAAACAGCCTCATTTGATTAGGGCCCTAAAAACTAATTAGGGGCCTTACCCATTTAGTTTGCACCCCAAAATTTTCAGGGGTGTATCAATAATATTGTGAAAATACTATTTTACCCTTTATTTTATTTTATTTTTTAAATTAATGACGAGTTTGAAGAGTCGTTAGGGTTTTCAATGACGACTCTAAGTGTCGTCACTGTTTTCGTGACGACTCTAAAGTGTCGTTAATGTTTTCCATGGCGACTCTAGTGGGTTACTACTTTCAATGATGACTCTAAAGCGTCATTACTGTAGAGTCGTCATTGAAACAATAACAACACTTTAGAGTCGTCATTGAAAGTAGCAACAATACTTAGAGTCGCCATGGAAAACATTAACGACACTTTAGAGTCGTCATTGTTTTAAAAAAATAAATAAATACCTTGACGACTTTTCATACAAATATGAGCAAAAAAAAAAATTGCAAATGAAAATTGAAAAAAAAAAGTTAAACTCTAATTAGGTAAGATTAACACTAATTAAGTGAAATTATCACTAATCATTCAAGGGCACTTTAGCCATTTAGAATTTTTTTTGATAAGGGGTGACCGAAATTAGGGTGGGGTGACCTTTTTTGTCCTCTAGTTGGAGGCCCCTAATTAGTTTTTAGGGGCCCGAATCAAACGAAGGTAAAACAGCCAGACTCTTCAAAAGTTCTGACCCTGATGCATCCTTGAAGTCTACACATGCTGAAGCTAGATGGAGCCTGCAAAATTACGAAAAATTAGTCCATATCCTCCATTCTTAGTTATATGACAGAAAGAAGCATCTGTATTGACTTTAACTAAATCTCCTTGAGGAGGAGACCATTTATGTATAGCTGAGATAATAGTATTATGATTCCCAGGTCTGCAAACAAATGCGGCATCATTAGAGAAAATGCTTATAGTATGCAAAAGTTTTTGAGGGGTTGAGTGCTTGTTACAGAAAACAACACTGTATCTGTCCTTCCATAAGTGCCAACAAATGACTGCCATCTTAGCCACAATATTTTTGTCCCATAACTTAATCCAACTAGACACTCATTCTTGTGGAGAAGTCCACTCCCATTCAGTGACTACATAACCTGTTCTGAACCACACTGCTTTTGCAAATGGACACTCAAGAAGTATATGCATTGTTGTTTCCATTTGACAGTTGCATCTTCCACATTTAGTATCTTTTTGTGATATTCTCCTACGAATCCTTTCTTTATACATAATTACATCCCTTGCACATTTCCACATGAATAACTTAACCCTGGGTACCATTTCTAGTCCCCAAATAGCTTTCCATAATTTAGTTGTATCATCTGATGTAGGTTCTTGACTAATTATGAAATTTGATATTATATAAAGCTTGATATGCAGACTTCATAGTAAAGTTTCCACTTTTAGTCCTGATCCATATTAGCTTATCTTCAATGTTTAGGGGGATTCTCATTGCTAGAATCTTTCGTACTGTATCTTGGTCTAAAAGGCTAAAAAGAATGTTTTCTTTCCAACTTTTGCTATTTACATCTATTAGTTTAGATACATAAGTAAAATTGAGGTGATTGACTGCTTCTGAAACTGGAGAAGGTGAAGTATCCAGAGATGTGATCCATTTATCATGCCAAATGAGATTTGAGTTCATCACCTATATCCCAAAAACTATTAGATGAAAGAAAAAGTTGAACTTATGCTCTTCCAAGACCATGTAGAGTCTGCCTTTTTAGGGGCATGAAGAGCATTACTTTGTTTGAATAATTTAGCTCTTAAAGAGCCTCCAAACACTGTTTTTTCACAGTGCAAAGTCTTCAAGCAGACTTTGCAAGAAGAGCATGATTAAAACATTTCATATCTCTGAAATCTAAGCCACCATCTTCATAAGTACGACAAATACTAGTCCATGCAATGGGATAGAACCCTTTTTTATCCGGCTTGTTCCACCAGAAGTGGAGTTGAAGAGAGTTCATTTTTGGTAAAGTTTCTTCATGTAATTTGAATGAGCTCATTTGATGCAGAGGGACTGAGTTGAGTACATTCTTAATTATCACAGATCTTCCAGATTGAGACTGCATTTTTCCACACCAATTACTTAATACTTTTTGCATGTTTTCTATGAGAAAATTAAATGATACCTTCTTCTTCCTATTAAAAAATTTTGGTATACCTAAGTACTTCTCATTTGGATCTATTCTCTCGACTTTAAGGATATCGACAATAACATCAGCACTATATTGACTAAGTACTTTAGAGAAAGTAATGCTTGATTTTTGATAGTTTAGAAGTTGACCCGATGCATTGCTGAATGATTGAAGTATCTCCTGAAGATTATTAATGTTATCAAGATTGGCTTTGACAACAATTAGACAATCATCTACAAAGAGCAAATGACTTATAAGAGGGGCTCTTTTGGCAAATATAATACCATTTATATTCTTAGAATATTCAGCTTCTATCATTACACACGCGAGAGAATGCTTCCATGGCTATAATAAACAGATACGGGGAGATTGGATCTCCTTGCCGTATACCCCTTGTAGGCTTCAAGGGAGAGCACGGAGACCCATTAAGTAATACTGAAATCTCAGTTGTAGAAATACACTGATAAATAAGAGCACACCATCTATCTCCAAATCCCATATGTTTCATCACATCAATAACAAAACTCCACTCATGCATGTCGAATGAATTATCTCATGAGAAAGATATATATCATCAAAGATGAGATGTCCGAGAACATAAGTTGACTGGAGAGGCGGGATAACTCTGTTCAAGAGATGTTTCATTCTTCTTGCCATTAATTTTGATATAAGTTTGTATGAGGTATTACATAATGCTATGGGCCTGTAATTAGAAGGATAACTTGGTGTCTTAACCTTTGGTACCAACATGCGTCTTGTTTGGTTTAATTTCTTGCTGAGAAAACAATATTTGAAAAAAAAATCTTGTATCATACACACAACATCACCGTTTATAGTCTCCCACTGATTTAAATAAAACCCTGGTGGGAAACCATCATGACCCGGTGCCTTCCAAGGATCCATGCTCTTTAGAGTATCCAATATTTCTTTCTGCGTAGGAATAACAACTAATCTTTCATTTTCTTAAGAAGGGATAACTGAAGGAATATGCTGCAGAAAATCTTCATGCAAAGAGATTTCTTAAAAATTAGAAGATAATAAATTTGATAATGAAGTATGATCAGTGCATTAAACCTCATTTTTATCCTTTAAAGTATCAATCCCGTTTCTTGATCTCCTCCTATTTGCATTTGCATGCTGGAAATTTAGTGTTATTATCCACATCCAAGAAAGAAGTGTCTTTATTCTTTTGTACCCAAAATTCCTTTTTAATATTTTCCCACTTGAGGATTTCATGTTCAACCATAACGATAGAAGAAGTATTATCTTGAGTTGCAGCTGAGAGATGAAGCGAATCCAGTCGAGAGTCAAGATTCTTGATATTGGTGTCAATATGACCAAAAGACTCCTTGTTCCATATGCTGAGGTTTTTCCGAGTAACATTAAGCTTATGATTTACTCAATATGATGAGCTGCCTTGGATGCTTACTCCCCACGCTTTGGCAATTTGATCCTTACAAGAGTTATCATTTAACCAACAATAGAAAAATTTCCAGTGTCTACCAGAATGATCATTATCAGATTAGAAGTATGATCTTATTCTAGTTATGTTAAATAAGATAAGCTAGTGTCTGGAAAAGTGAATAATCCAGTCATCATTAATCATGGCTCTATCTAGCCTAGACTTAATCTTACATGTCCCATGCTTGTTACTAGTCCAGGTAAATGGTTTGTCATTGTAACTCAGATCAACAAGACCTGCATCATACATACATTGTACTGTTGAAGGGAATGTGGAACTAGAGGCTGTAAATCTACCACACCGGCCAGTAGGGTCAAGAATAATATTTAAGTCACCAACTAACACCCACGGTTGTTAGACTTCAAGTCCTAAGTCTCTAATAAAATTCCACTGTGTTTTCTTTTCTTGTGGGTTACAAGACCCATAAATGCAAAAGAGAAGCCATTCCGATTTGGATGGGTCATTTTTGACTAGACAATGAAACATATTCTTAGAAGAATGTACTATTTCAAATTCAAAATCGTCCTTCCATAAGAGAAGGAGACCTCCAGAGAGACCTATAGATGGTTCAAGTGCAATAATAGGGAAAAATTATATCAGGATTATGAAGTCTAGACAAGTTCTTTAAATAATTCCTAGTATTAACATCATTAAAGCCTTGACAATTCCAAGCAATCATTTTCATACTGAAAACTAAGTAATTGAAAGTGCTGGGGTACCAAGATACACCACCCAATTTTTCTTAGGCAATCTGTATGGAAAAACTCAACACAACTCCGAGAGTAAAAACTCAATCAAGGAAAGTGCCTAGACTTATATATATCTCTCTCTCTCTTGTTGTTAGAACGTTTACATAATTGAATCCGTGAACTAATTAGAAAGAGAGTTCTTGGACGGTACCAAGGACCAATTTCCAAGGATCAATCAAGTCTTTTCCAACTAACAAGATTGGACCTAGCTACTATAATTGATCAACGCACAACCTGTTATATTTCAATTATAAAGATAAACAATATAATGCGGAAAACATAGACACTAGAAGTTTTGTTAACGAGGAACCCGCAAATGCAGAAAAACCCCGGGACCTAGTCCAGATTGAACACCAAACTGTATTAAGCCGCTACAGACACTAGCCTACTACCAATTAACTTCAGTTTGGAATGTAGTTGAGCCCGAACTCAGTCTCCCACTGATTCAGGTACAATCGCGTTCCTTACGCCTCTTGAATCCCAGCAGGACTCTACGCAATTGATTCCCTTAGACGATCTCACCCACGACTAAGAGTTGGTTCAACTCAATTGAAGACTTTAAACAAAATCTGTCTCCCACAGATTAATCCTATATTTGATTTCCTGATTTACGATCTAAACGGATGATCATATCAAACGATAGATCTTGGTAATGGAAATCGATAGCAACTTAGACAAGAGTCTGGATATCTTCAAAATCCGGACTTATGCAACCCGAAGTGCAGCCTAGATTATTATTCACCTCACAATAATAAAACTTGTGGAATCAACAAAGTATGAGACGAAAAGACTTTGTTGATTATTATCTATCTTGATTGATGGAGCAAGCTCTATAAACAATCAAGATCAGGATACTCAAGTTATCAAGATAAAAGATAACCGGACCTGGCTTCACGAATCCCAATGAAGTCTTTGTAGTCGCTATAACCTAAAAGGGTTTCTGGAGAGGACGACTCTAGATACAACTAGGACATACCAAAAAGTAGTGTCAGGATTCAAAGATCCAAGTTTCCAAGAGTTCCCCTTATATAGACTTCAAAGCCTAATTTGCTTTAGTTTTAAGCTAAGATAGATTTGAAACCAAGAAAAAAATATCCACCGTTAGATGAAAGCTTTGAATCTTAATCACATATACAATATATACACTATGGTTAGGTAAACCGTAACTGAACCGTATATAAAGACTATGTTCAACATGGTTAGCCTAAACTAGCCGATTTGAACTTTAAAGCTTAACACTCATTTTCATGTTCACTGAGACATTAATATTGAGTCACAATCATGTGATCAAATGAATCTAGTATTAATTAGAAAAATGATCAAATGAAAATTACTTCATAGAAATAAGTTAATCGCAATTGAATCATGATCGACATAGTTTGTAAATGTACAAAGTACAATTATTTGAATCGTTCGTGAATCGGCTGAGTCACAGTACGCGGACCGGTTTGCAAATTTATATGCAATTACTGAGTTCCTTAGTCTACATAACTTTTGAGTTCATAAACCGGTTTGCAAACTTATGGAATTACGAAGTTCCAGACTCTACAGAACTTTTAAGTTCACGTACCGGTTTGAAAACTTTGAACCAACTCAAAGTTCCAGAGTCTACAGGGGTTTTTTTTAGTTCACGTACCGGTTTGCAAACTGAAGACCTTTTCCGGTTCTGGAGTTCACTGAACATCCAGTTTACATACTGATTTGGGTACTAAACTGGTTCTAGAACATAAAACTGTTTTGGCTCGCCTACCTGTTTGATTCTTTTAACACGGTTCCCTTACCATAGCTCTACAATGGTTTGTATACGAATATACATACCTATCTAGATCACAAAACAAACAGATTTTCCCATGATGTACATACGAATATGCATATCACATAAATCTGAAAGTCGATACATAGCTACTCCGCTACGTGTACGAATACATGTAATACAGCTTCAGACATATAACAGTTTTCTCAGTTTGTAAGACTGATAACACTGTCTTGTATTCCGAATATAGTTGTTCTATATTTCTCTAAATCAATTCGAACATTCCTGAATAATATCAATGACACATATCACTGTTCCAGGCTATTTTCGAATGATAAACTTGAATCATGATTTGGTCCCGAACAATAAATTGTTCTCCTCCAAATTTGATCAAGTATGGACGAATGTTCATTAATCTTAGTTATTATATTTCGAGAAATTCGTAAAATACATAATTAATTCTCGACTTGAAATTCTTGTCTTTGCAAGCTAGTCAAATTAGTTATATGACAATCGTCTCAAGGATAAAAAGGTGAATATAACTTGAGAAATAGGTGGTTCAGTCTTCACTTACCTTTTGTCGATGAAGTTCTCCAAAACCTTCAGTTGATCTTCGCCTTCAAACGGTAGAACGCAAATGATGACTGGCTCGTTTCTCAACTCCACTATCCTAGACCAAGACTTAACTAATTATAGATTAGAAATCAAGATATAGTTTTGACAACTAAATTGTACAACAAGTTTGATATAGCAACACTTGTGAGTTCGACCAAGCAATGCCCTAACAATCCAACCCCCCCCCCCCCCCCCCCCTTGTTAATTTCAGTGAAAAAACTATTTAATACATATGGATAACAAAAATAAAGTTTTAAAAAAACTCCTCGATCCACCATGTCTTCTTGATTTCCTTGGTTTCTCCATCTCTCCTTGAACTCTTCATTATTTCAAGTTGCAATGATTCTGAACGTGTTCAACTCAACATCGTTGTTGTTGAAGAACCGATTCCATAGCGATAACAACTTTTTGAAAACAAATATTCTCAATCGTTGTTATGCAGAAACATAGTATTATTATTTTCTCTCCAAAGTTCAATTGTATCTCAACTCTGAAGTAATACTACGGTGATATGTTTCTCCCCCTTAATCAATACTTATATCTTTTGTTTAATAGGTAAACCTATTGCTTAAATGATCCACTCCCCCCTTACATAATGATCCGTAAACCATATGTATGTAGTATGAAACTACTAAATAATTCTCCCCTTTTTTGTCAATAAAATTAACAAAGGTACGAAAATCACGGGATCGTAATGAATACAACCAAAAGATATCTCAAGCTTAAGGAAGATGGAGATACTACATAATAACATAGTTAAAATGCAACTCCTCATATCAACTTGTTTAGATGATATCACATAGTAATGAATACTTAGTGTTCATCCTAGGAGAATAAAAAGATACAATCATCCCCTTTATAATCCACAGCCACACTCCCCACAAAGATATAGCAATTAAGCACAAGTTCATTTAAGAACTCTCCCCCATAAAATGTCATTCCAAAAAGAACAACATGATTGACCTTACTTTTGTGAAAAAGGAGGATTTAGTAGACATTAACAAATCACAAGGATTTGCATCCATAGTATCGACATAAATTAATTTCAAGGCCAGTTACGAATAATGAGACAAATTTTACTCGATTTTACTCAACATAAGAGAATCATACGGAGTGTGTCAAGCAGAAAAACACAAAATTGTGATCACAATAAGATCAATACTGCGAGAATATTCTCAAAGAGTTTGTTCTATTTTCCGTTTATAAAAACATAATAGATTTAACTTATGAGCATATATGAAATATGAGCTCGATTCACGAGAACGTAAAGGCACCAATATTTCATAAGATATTAAGCAATACACAAGAATGTCCACGGGGATCAAGTATTGCTATCTTCTTATCTAAGAAACAAACTTGTAAAGAGCATACAAGTTGATTTGCTTCTTAAAAGGAAGGAATATTCTTTTTCGCCGGGATTTACATCAAGAATGGCTACCAAAAGCATATAAAAAGATATCCTTGACAAAGAAGAAGATGCACATATATATAAATATATAACTCATTAATAATTCTGCATCATATGCTCACATATAAACCAAGAAGGTCGTGAACATTCAAGCAATAACCAAGTTCAATAACACTCTAGACTTAAACTATGAATCATGATCAAAAGAGATTTAATGATCAAAGTTGTCTTAGAAGTGTTATAGAATGCTTTTCTAATGCCAAACATATTTTAGAAATAGTTTGTATGCATTTGAAAAATATTTGGAAGGAGCCTGATCCTAAACTACGAAAGAAGGACCTAAAAGATAGTTTGTGAATTTTAACCTTTTAGGTTTGCGTACCAGCTTGCAAACCATTTTTTAGAAATAGTGTCCAGGAAATTTTTGGTATACAAACCGGTATGCAAACTCTCCAGTCCACGAAATCATAGTATACGTACATGTATGTGTACCCTCCTGAAGACGTCGATATTCGATAAGCTTGTTTTGCCCATAACTTCTTCGTCCGAACTCGGAATGACCTCACTATTTTTGTATTCTCTTTGTAATTGAATTATCTTCAATACGGTGATGATAAATCCTTAATTTGAATGAGTTAAGCACGGTCTTTGTCCTTCTATTGATTTTAAGCATCTTTGCTCCTTTCGTCACACTTTTCCACTTCTCTTCGACTTGGGCGTTTGGATACTTGCAATACTTCTCTTCTTAGATATTTTTAGCACTTTGTAGCTTCTTTTTGGATGATTCACTTAAAAGAGACAAATAAGAGAAAACAAGAGTAATAACAAGAATACATGCAAGAATAATGGTCAACATGATATGTGCGCCCTATTTATTTATTTATTTATTTTTGCTTTCCTCACCGTATTCATAACAGGACATTTCTTGGTGAGGATGCACTTTCCATACAATCAAGTTGTGTTGGGGTGAACAATGTCTTGCTCACCACAGGTGGTTGAAACAAACTTTTCCGCATCTTTGTTTTTTTTTCCATTTATAGTTTTTGGCTTATTTCGTTTCTTCTTCCACCAATTCTTGTGTTTCACGTTTGGATTATCATGAAAGAGATCACTTTTAGACCCATTCATAACCAAATCCATCTTTCCCAAGAAAATTTTGACTTCCAACATCATGGATTTTTCCTTTTCCATAGTCATGGAATTTTATGTAAGATCATTCCTTTTCACACTCAGTGCATCATTGACTTTCTTTTGTACCCACTTCTGAGTATATATGTTTAGGAACAACTGAAACCTTCTTCCCATTATTCTTTTCAAGATTTATTGAAAGAGAATTGGATTGACTATTCTTTTGCAAGTTAGTCTTTCTCCAATTGGGAGCATCGGATCTTGTCTTCATCTTTACAAAGTTATCCTTTTGATAATCATTACAATTGTGAAAAGGCTTTGTATGACGTTTATAGGAAAATCTTGGTTTATTACAACACTGATTCCTTTGCCTAAAGGTTGGACAGTTACAACCTGTAATATTAAGGGGATTAACATTAACATATGATCTAGGTTTCATAACTTCTTATGTACCCAAACAAGAACATCATGAAGTATCGCATTCCGTATACGAAAACGACACCCCCTTTGCAGGTGACCTTTATTTCCGCAATAATAGCAAACATAAGGAATGTTCTTACCTGGATTCATGTGTGCTGGATTTGGAGGTTGATATACTTTGCTCTTTCGAACCTTAATTGCTGGTGTAGGTATTTCACTATTGCCATCAGTTGAAACCTTTTGTTGAGAAGAATCACTATCCTTGACAAATTTTACCTCTTTGCTAATAGTTGGAGCATTTATTCCCTTATAGTCCAATCCTTGTGTATCACGATGATTTTTACTTGCTCATAGCATAGTAGTTAATTTGTTTGAGCTAGTATCGAATATTTTCAAGTCCTCTTCCAACATCTTGATTTTTTAAAGAGTAGCAGTTAAATCAGCTTCAAGGCGTTTTTCTCAAGCGAGGGAAGTGCTCTCTCTGTCATTAAAACTTATTTGTTGGGAGTTAATCCTTGCCTTAGTTGCTTCAAGTTTTTCTTCCAACTTATAGAAATCTCTACAAAGATTATCACATTCAAGTGATTTTTTAATTAAGCCATTCTTACAATCTTTGAGGATTGAATCGTTACTGGAATTCCATATATAAAGACCTTGATGATTCTTTGAGGAGTTACCAATTTAACCAGATGAGAAGTCGTCATCTTTTTCTTTTCAAGACGAACAAATAGCTTGGTATATCCTGAGAGCTCCTCATCAATATCTCTATCAACTTCTGAGTCACCTTCATCAGAAAGTTCATCCATCTGTTCTTCTAGGCGTGTTTCCCAGTTATCCATAGTTTCTTCATCACTCGGGGTGATTTCACGAAGGATTTCAGATATTAATTCAGAGCGATAGTTTTCTCAAGCGTCGGACCAAAACTTTGATCAAAATTATCTGGTTGATTCTGAACTGGTGATATTATCAGAGATAGCTCTTTCGTCAATATAGTCAGACTGCTTCAAACACAGACTTATTAGGTCTTAGTATGTTTGCCTACTTTGATACCAACTGAAAGTGCTGGGGTACCAAGATACACCACCAACTTTTTCTTAGGAAATCTGTATAGAAAAACTCAACACAACTCCGAGAGTAAAAACTCAATCAAGGAAAGTGCCAAGACTTATATCTCTCGCTCTCTTGTTGTTAGAACGTTTACATAATTGAATCTGTGAACTAATTAGAAAGAGAGTTCTTGGACGGTACCAAAGACCAATTTCCAAGGATCAATCAAGTCTTTTCCAACTAACAAGGTTGAACCTAGCTACTATAATTGATCAACGCACAACCTGTGATATTTCAATTATAAAGATAAACAATATAATGCAGAAAACATAGACACCAGAAGTTTTGTTAACGAGGAAACCGCAAATGCAGAAAAATCCCGGGACCTAGTCCAGATTGAACACCAAACTGTATTAAGCCGCTACAGACACTAGCCTACTACAAATTAACTTCAGTCTGGAATGTAGTTGAACCCGAACTTAGTCTCCCACTGATTCAGGTACAATCGCGTTCCTTACACCTCTTGAATCCCAGCAGGTCTCTACGCAATTAATTCCCTTAGACGATCTAACCCACGATTAAAAGTTGGTTCAACTTAATTGAAGACTTTAAACCAAATCTTCCTCCCACAGATTAAGCCTATATTTGATTTCCTGATTTATGATCTAAACGGATGATCAAATCAAACGAAAGATCCTTGTAATGGAGTAGGAAACAGTGTTTAAACAATTCATGAATAAATTAACCCATTTTTTATTAAAATCCAAGTTTAGTCATGGATTTAGCCAAGAAAGACCACTCAAGCTTGTTGTAGGCCTTGGACATGTCTAGCTTGATAGCCTCTAGTCCCACTTTACCTTTGTTTTTCTTTTTAATACAGTGGATCACCTCATGAGCCAATAAAACATTATCTGCAATTTGTCTCTTAGGAACAAAAGCACTCTGATGTGGAGATATAATTTTATCCATCAGAGGCTTCATCCTATTAGCCTGTGTTTTTGAAATTACTTTGTATGCAAAATTACAAAGGCCTATTGGCCGAAACTGATCCACTGAATCAGCCATAGGGTTCTTAGGAATAACAGAGAGATTTGTGTGGTTGAACTGGGTAAATAAGTGGCATGTATTGAAGAAATGTTTGACCATTTCACACACAGACTCACCGACTACATCCCAGTATTCTTGATAAAAATTCCCAGTATAACCATTTGGCCCCGGAGCTTTTTTTGCTCCCATTTGAAAAACAACTTTTTTTTATCTCATCCTCAGAGATAGGGGATGAAAGGAATGTATTATCTGCATCTGTAACTTTTAAAGTCATAGATTCTATGAATTCATCTTGACCTTCAGGATTAGATGTTTTATAAAGCTCCTAAATGTACAAAAACTTTCAGGAATAATCTCGGTTCTCCACAACTCTATGTACAAAAACTTGATGTTAGATGACTTGAGTCGCACCAATTTCTATCATATTTTGCCAAATAATCTCGGTTCTCCACAACTCTAGTTCTTTCATGCAACAGTGTCGCACCGAAAATCAAGGAAATCGACAAAATTGGGGATTCTTTTTCTTTCTTAGCAATCTTGAAATCTTTTCCTCCGTTCTGATTATGTTTTATATTCTTATTTTGCAGTGCGCTAGCTAAGTTATTGTGTTGTACTACAGTTGTGGTTTTTGTTTATTTTCCGGGAGATCGATTTTTGCTTATACACTTTAATTTTTTGGGTATTTTGACATTCTAAAAGGTATACTTTTACGGAACTCCTACATATCCCGCGGGTTGAATCCCGCTGGTTATCCCGATAGATAGAGTGAGGTGGGATCCTTTCCAACATGGTGGTTTAGCATGGGGTGGGTTTAGTGTGAGTCTCACCCCCATTCTCTCTGTTCAGAAACACAGAGCCTTAATTTGCAGATGTTTGAGATCAGTGAGATCCGCACGTCTCAGATAGGATTTTTTTTATTTTTTTTTAAATAATTATGTAGAAGAGAATTTTATTAGAGAGAGAATGTACTGAAAGCTATTTAGAGCGAGGGCTATGGGTAGTCTCCAAATGGAGACTAACTCTTTTATATGAAGGAGGGCTCGCTCAAAGGAACGAGTGAACCCACTATTGGAAAAGAGAAAAACAACACTAAACGTCGTCTAGAAAAAAAGTTCAAAAAAAATAATACCCAAAATGCCTTACACGGGGGACCGTCCCCCGTCCAAAGCAAAAAAAAAAATCCAAAATACCAAACACATGAGACTGTCTCCCGTGTAAGGCATTTTGGATTTTTTTTCAGACGGGGGACCGTCCCCCGTCTAGTGTTACACTTTCGACAACTGAAAGAGTGTATGGTAGTATTGGGAGTGGAAGGGGGTAAAAACTACCCATAGTGGACTCTAATTAGAGAAAATTGGTAGTTCACTCCCTTAAATGAAGGAGTGACACCACCCATAGGATTTGCTCTTACAAGAGTAAGGAACAACAAAAAAATAAAATAACATCCCAGATGAAGATTACATCATTAGAAAACCCTCTAAGAATTGGTTTAAACAGTGATGTCCAAGAGAGCAATAGATCTCTTGAATTTTGATATAGTTGCTATATATCGTTGGATTTTTCTTTAAATGTTCGAGAGTTCCTTTCATTCCAGATAATCCAAAGGGTTGTTGTAGGAATCAACGACCATACTTTTTTGTCATCTGCAGGTGCTTTTAGAGACGACCAAGATGGTAAGAGAGAAACCCAAATTCTTCTTGATAACGAGCATTTAGAAAACAAATGTTTCACACTTTTCTCAGCATTTCCACATAACAAACACTTGTTGACATGATGATATCCCTGATCGATAAACTTATCAATTATGACAATTCTGTCGTGAGAAGCAATTTACAAGAAATTGATTTTGGTGGGAACTTTGCTATTCCATATATCTTTAAGAGGAAATTGTGGGTAATTGAGAGCTTGATCTAGTGCAGTATATGAGGAAACGGTAGAGAAAGTACCTGTATTAGGGAGAATCCATCTTTGTTGATCATTAGAATCACATAGCCGTGGTGGAAATTATTTACCAATAATATCCAACATAGATATCAACTTCTCAGCCTCAGGGTCGGAAAGTGCCATCTTAAAATGAAAAATTCCAGTTACCATATACCATATGAGATTGATATTGTGCCTTTTTTTACTGCTGTTGAGCTTGTAAACAGAAGGGAACGTAGACTTGAGAGATTGATTTCCACAACAAACATCAAACCAAAAATAAATTGATTCACCATTTTGAACTGTCATAGAAGAGTATTTAGAAACCATGCCAGCATGAATAACAATTGCTTTCTAGCAGGAACATCCATAAGAGATTTTAATTTTGCCCGGAATCCATGAAGACACAGATGAACCATGCGTTTCCAAAATGACATAATACCATAGTGAATCTTTTTCATTATCAAATCTCCAAATTTATTTAGCTAACATAGCTTGATTAAAATGTTTTAAATTTCACAAGCCTAAACCACCCTTTACTATTAGAGTACAAACCAACTCATGTTTTCTTTTAGATTCGTCACAATCATTCCAAAGAGAATCTCTAACTCTTTTTTTCAAGTAATTCGATGACTGAAGATGGTGCTTTAAAGGTGCTGAAATAATATAATGGTAGTCTATAGAAAACATGTTTAATAAGTGTAATTTTACCTTCTTACGATAGTTTAATTCTTTTCCACGGGGAAAGCTTACTGTCTAACCTGTCCACAACAAGATCCCAAATGGCCTTTGAATTAGATTTGGCACCAAGCGGCAGTCCTAAGAACAAAATCGGTAGCTTATCAGTCACACATCTTAGTTGCATTTTCCAAGAGTCTGGTAGAGAGTATCTCCCAGTCCAACCAGGCTTGTTTTTGAGTTGTTGACCCTAAGACCATAAAAAACTTGGAAGCACTTTAATGCACTAAACACAAAATGAAGCTCATCTCAATCACATTTTACGAATAATATTGTATCATCAGCACAGTGAAGATGTGAAATACTTTGACCACCATCATTGACAAGAAAACCACTAAGAGAATCATTGAAAGAGAGTTTATTTCAGATAGGATTAATTTTTGATTAGTTGTGTGATTATTATCGATGTACAACAAAGCTTTTTGAGGATTGTCTTATAGTCTGTGCAATGAGGTTAGTGTTGTTGTACAATAACTAAGGATGAATTGCTTAAATATATGGACATTTTGAATGTTTGGGTGTCAGTTAAAAAATGTTTTACGACTTCTAGAAACAAAAGGAAATTACTAAATACAACCCATACTTGGATTAAACGCAACCGAGATACCACGTTTAAAATTTTGATTTTCTTTTTATTTTAAAAATAACTAAATACAACCCCGAAGAGTCAAGTCAAATTTTACTCATAACCCAAAAAATTACTAACAAAATATAACTAATCGTAAGGTTTTATTTAGGGTTTATCCCATTTAATTTAGGAAAAAAAGAGGGAGAGGAGACAGTCGAGGGAAGTGGAGGGATGAAGATCCCAATATGAGTTTCCGAGATTTTGTGATTGATTAAAGATTCTTTTTTGTGCCTTAAGCATCAATTACGAGCATCGTGGTAATTGTTTCCATTATAAACAATGCTTGGTCTTTAACTATACAAAAATCAGTAGTACGAGGTAGCATAAAGCATTTAGAAAACCAGTGAGAGAGATTATCCGCGTCAGACTCGCGTTTGACATTTGGACGCACGTGTCTCCGTGTCAGACATATCGGTGATGTCACATGGAACTATCGCATACTATTTTAATATAAATGTTCACTAAACATGCCTAATTTTTTTGGTATATGTATTATTCCATTAGTATATATGTTTATTTTTACACAAATTTGTTATTTGTAAACTATCTATAAGCATTTTCGAGAAATTACATTCATAATATATACATTTTAGTGGGAAATATCACTAATTTCATAATGTGTCCGCATCCTAGTTTTTTAAGAATTTGTTCATGTTCGCGTCCCCGTCAGTGCTACCCGTGATATTTAAGAATTTTGGTGCAACTCTAAAACGTGAGATATCGTATAGCCTTTATCACTTTAACAAAAAAAAAATGCAGATTAGGAGTGAGTTTTTCGTTGATTTCGACCATCTACCCAGTATAGTCAGAGACTACATCTATGTGGTAGACATTTACTGAAATATTTGCAGGTTATCAATAAAAAAATATATAGGACTTTACACTTATAACTTAAGATTTTCTGGCAAACATTCGACTAACAAAAATTACGAAATTAAGAAGTAAAACTATTATCCAAACACACACACAATACCCTTCTCGAAGAAATCTAAATCCAAGAATTGTAAGGTGAGGTTCCTGAATAATATATCCACACTAATTTATCATTCGCGTAGTGTCTTTGAAATCTCAAAACCCATTTCGAAAGTCATGATTGAACTCGTTTCACATGAATTATATCCATATATTTTGATAAAGTCTGTGATATGAAACTTGTAGATCATGAACTTATTTTCACAATATATAGTGAAATTTTCTATTTAGAATAATAGATTGAGATACACGTTGATTTCAAAATCGAAGTGCATGTTTATCAAAAAATGTAAGATGTGATTCTTGACCTTAGAGATTAAAGATATAAAAACTTAAAACTTACATTGAGTGAAAATTCCGGGGGTACCAAGATCTTAGAGCATGCATGCTTTGGTGAGTTGGTTAACATTACATACATGTTACCCAAATAATTCATAAAGTTATAAGAATACATATCATGCCGTACACATCACTAACTCATTAACTTCGTACAATTATGATGAAGTCTCATATTTCAAACATTCGAGATACATTTCATGTTATGATAAAATTATAATACTAGGTTCAAACAATTCATCCATAACATATGAGTTGCAACAGTGCAATGATCAAGTTCAACAAATTTCTAATCTCAATCTTGTTAATAACAAGATAAGCGGAAATTAGTTTCCTTCTCGTTTCGTGAGTATGAACCATCTTTAATAATATAGTTCCACCCAGGAAGTAAACTTTGAGACTATACAAATACCGAGAATCTTAGAGGTGCGAGTATATCTTAACACCACTTTCTTTTAAACGATTTGGTGCAACTTTTGAACAATGACCTACCAAAACAAACATGGTGTAAAGCACCAATATATATCCACCTCTCATCGTATCAACAAACCACATTAACTTAGCTTGAAAAGTATTGTTAACACTTTTGATATCATTGCAATGTCGAGTCATAAGACTTGGTTTAATGCAAGCATAGCATATAACTTCATAACTAAAAATTTGTTCATTTCTTGATAAGAGTTGGTATTGAAATGTTTTGACTAGGTTTCTTATTCTTTCGGTTTTGGTTTGGTATCAAATTATGTCTCATAAATTTCAATCTTATATGCGTCATACATTAATTGTCATAAAATATAAGTATATATTCTTAATATCTTATTTCCGTACACATCAATTTAAAATTGAAAATTAAATTTATGTCCAACCTAGAATGTAGTAACTAATCACCACAACAACCGTAAATAATATTAAACACACCTCATTTTCTTTAAAATATCAACTTGTCACATAACATTATCCACGCCTTCCACAACTACAATAAAAAATTCAAAACTATTGCTCCGCACATCGATTGATTTCGGCATTTACTCGCAGTTTTTATTTTCGTTAAAAATAAAAACTTGTTAAGTAAATGAAATATTCATCTATCACAATCATTTTTAATGTGAGCATATGTAACCACAAATAAGTTAGATATATGTATACTCATAAAAATGCTTCAAAGTTAATAAGAACTGGTATTGCAAGTTGCTCTAAGGAATCGAGCAAAGATGATGAGCGTTCATCATTATAACGTTAAATTCAAAACTTTCTACTAATCCTATCATCAAACGCATGAGGTGCACTAATTTAAATGTTATTTCATAACTAAACAAGAATACGAAATAAGTGCTAGAATTATAAACATATAATATCTATGTAATATTCTTACTTCTATAATGTTTAATATTTAGATCTCATCTCTTATTTTGGACAAACATGCATGACAATTTTAAAATCACCATATCTCTAAACCATAATCTAAAATGGAAAAAGTAAAAAGGGATTTTGAAGATAAGTTTATGATCGATAAGTTTCATGTCGTACATGAATTCAAAATATCAAGATAACAATAGAATAAATTCAAACAGTTTTATTTTCCGCTCGTCAGAATTTTTCAGCTACATTATTCAGTTTTGTAAAATACTTTACAATGTTCAAAAGTTCTGAGATTTAACATGGATGATATTGAAGATGTCTTATATCTCCAGTAAAATTGCTAGACCAAATTCAATTTCATGTAGGAGATATAGGGAAAACTCTACAACATGTTAAAAACATTTGTCTATCATCAATAATATTTTTCTTTGCTAAATATTCAACGAAAAAAGTATTAGCCATGTTACAGTCCTAGTTTGTCAAGAGCAGACATACCCGTTTCATTTCTGCTGATAATCACACTTAAAAACAAATAGACTCACACTTTTATTTTGTTTCACAAAAAAATTTCATTTGAAATAAAAAACAGAAATTAAAATTTTATCAACACTATTTTATTTTTCCAATCAAATTTTATCATATAGTCAGGGGTTTCAATAAAGTTAAATGGAAATTAATTATGGTTTCAACTCACATAATTAGCACCCATTAAACATGAAACGGCCAAGATATTAATAACAAATTAGTTTATTCTTTTAAGAAAAACTTTTTGAGTATTAAAATAATTAATGGGAAATCAATTTGTGTTTTAAAACATATAATCCCAACAATTGCCGATAGGAACCATTGTTCTATGATAGTGTTCCTCTATTTACATAGGTGCGACCCCAGAGCTAGCTAGTGTCTTTTTTCCACTAAGATCCACACTGTCGAAATACATTATGCACTGTTAGCAGTACTCTCCACTATTCATTTAATATGACAACAGTCTGCACTTCAACACCACAAATTGTAATTCAACTGCTTCATATATATATATATATTTCACATCGTACCCACTTCACAGTTCCCACCGAATAATATCAGAAAAAATCAATGATTACATGCAAAATATAGTATTATCAAACAAACAAAACACGCATCACTAATAGTTGTTGGTCCAAATTAGTGAATATCCGAAGTCCGTAAGTAATTATATGAGTGACTAGCAGCAATGGGTGGAATCCTAGGGTCACGAGTCACTATTTTATAATCACGCAGTGTACTAGATGTAATTCTATAGTCTGTAAGTCGCTAGTGACTAGAAAAATTATCAAGTTTGGACCACTTTAACGACCTTGCAATTTTCTTGGAAACTACAAATAACACGTGTAAGAAACTTTTCCTGACAAAGAATGCCTCTTAGGAACTAAACAACCCTCGCATTATATGATTTCGAACAGTTATCTGCTTAACGACAAGGTTTTCTACTTGGTTTCCTAGGTAACTAAACAACCCAATATCCACTCATGGGCATTCTGAATTAGACTGCATCGATCAATTTTTCGATTTTCAATTCCACACCCGGATAGATTGGTAATAGGAGTAAAAATCTATATTTTTACATAGGTGAAAAGAAGTTCTCACCTACCATGTGCCAAGGCATTCTGATAGACTATCATTTATCCTGACCTCTATTTTGAAATGTGACTTGTTATGACGGGATCATGGATTTCGCTGTATGGAATGTGGAAATGGATCCCATATTTATCTTCTTCTTCTTTTTTCCGTCTAGCCGTCGGTACTTTTCACTTTTCTTTTCTTGTATGGCCCTAAACTCATGATCACGATCAATTAATTTTGGGATGAATCTGTGGGGCATGAAGCCACTTTGGAATGAACGATTTCTTGGAACCATTTAAAATTTGAGGGGACCATTCCTCAAATTTTTACTCCATCATTATGAAATAAAAATGCATGAAGACTCTTTATACATGTATTTATAGTAATGTCTAAAATACCTTTCTGTTAATTTATTTTTTGTTTTCCACTTTTGTATTTCTATTCCACTTTTATTTTATTTAAATTATTTTTTTTTAACTTTTTTTTATTAGGTTTGCTTCGGCTTGGTGTTTTTTTTCCTAGCCAAACCTCAATTTGTTCTTCATACAGATTGATAAAACCCAGCTAAATCTTAATATATTCTTCATATGCGAAGAACATATACATGTTCGGCTAGCAAAAACAAAATCCAACCAAATTCGGGTTTGTCTAAGAAAAAAAATCGACTTAGCCGAACCTCAATTTATTCTTCGCATATGGTGAACAATTTTTTTTTTCTTGAAGTTCGACTAGGAAATATAGGAAAAAGAAAAAAACCTGACAAATCTGGGTTCGGCTATGAAAAAAAAAAAAAAAATTAGACGAACCTCTGTTTATTCTTCACATATGAAGAACTGGTTGCGATTCGACTTGGAAAAAAAATTCCAAGCTGAACTGAACTGAATAAAAACAATTAAAAAAAATTAGAAAAAAAATTAGAAAAAAAATAGAAAAATAAAGATATTTAAATAATAATTTAAATAAGTAAAGGGACAATTTAGTCATTTGCTTTCATTAGGACACCTCTTATCCCTAAACAGTGGATGGTCTAACAACTTAATGGTCCCAGCAAAAAAACATGGTGCCTAAAAATTTGTTCTAAGCAAATGCCCCCCTTGTGTTGGCCTGACTCCACCCTTACCCATTAACCAAAGATATATAACTCCGCCTCAGATGCCAGACCATAGATTTTCTTTGCTAAGTTTTCATTAGCAGCCTTCTCCTTTTGCACATTACTTAATATCATAAAGAGCTTGTCTTACATTATTAGGAGAGATCCTGCATTCCATTTAGTCTCCATTTGGGTTATCTGCGGAGATATTTGACTGATTTACTTTAACTTTTTATGGCATTTAATAACCGAATAGATGTTGTATTTTAACTGACTTGATAATGGTGGAAAATAAAAATATGGGAATCCATATTCGACTGATCAAACGAGAGCCAATTTGTGACAAAGGCTTGCACCACATCCAACTGTAGAAGTGTAAAGCTGGAAAAACCCAGCAGTAAAATTTCTTATAGCAAAGTTATGAAAACCCCACTCTGGCAAGTAACATGGGAAGTTATAGATCATTGCTAAAGCTGAACAATGATAGATTCCCCACCACTCCAAATGAATTACACTAATAGAAAACACAGGTATTTATTCATGTTCCCACTTCTCCCACTTCCCACTTGCATAAATTTTTAAACCATCTACAATAATATGTTTCCTTAAAATAGATAGATTGCCTTAGTATATAACATTATCACTCTACCGTTTGTAGCAAATTTTCTCAACAATTATTAATTTTCTTATCAGTATGGTATTGTCAAAGTTCGTGAGGCGTGGATATCACATAAAATAAACATTATAACCAATTCAAATCACTTTCACTCTAGTCTCACTTTAAAAATGCGTATCATTGTACCAGTACCAATGAACCACATAGTAAATTTCTCTAATAATTTCAATTCCAGAGCACAAGTTAGCATACCATGTTGCAGAAGTAATTGAAGTTGCCTCTTTTTCCACTTTGGTTATACTGGAAAATAAAGATTGGTTGAAACTACTGACGGGACCTCACCTTTTGGTCGCTCAATGTACATAAGTATATTAGTGTACCAACGAGCATGCATCCGGTGCCTAGTCTAGTTTTTGTCATCATGATGGCGTAATATGATAAGAAAATCCCGTGTTCAGTTGGATCCGCTCCTATCTTCTCCTCAATGACTAAATCTTGTGGCTTTAGACTATCGATCTATAGAGAAAAATTACAAAATGATCAAACAATGAGCTTAGTTCTTATGTTCAATTTGGATCCATTCCTACCTTTTCTTAAATGACTAAATATTATGGCCTAACAATAATATTATAGGGAATATATCAAGAAAGTATATACTCATAATAACCCTGTAAGGGTGATTGCTCGAGGCGTAACTTCAACACCTATCTAAATTAGGACACTTTACACACTTGATACATATGTTCCCAGAAATATCTTTATCGCAATAATTGTAGTGGTATAGTGCCCTCTTTCCATCGTTTGTTTCTGGAGCTATTATTCAGAAGAAGAAGAAAAATCACTAATGAGGAGTGGCATAATACAAAATAAAAAATATAATTGATGCCTTCTAGATATCAAGAATATTTATAGGATAGTGGGAGGAAGTTCCTTAATTCCATGATACAATAAATATACGACCAGTAATTTTGTATATGTATTCGACACTCATAACTCAGAGGACTGAGACACGCATTGTGTCAATCAAAGGTGGTGATGGACTAGTAAAATATGACAAGAGGGAATGACAACAAAATATTTTCATACACCAGATAATCATCCATTAAACCACCAGAAGGATTTCAACAATTTTCGGGTCAAAAATATCATAAAGACAGGTGCATAGTGATGGAGCATGAACAATTTTTGTAACATTAATCTCTTTTGATAAATCACCTTTTTTTTTATCTTTTGGAATACCAGTATTCACGAAGACATTTCCAGAAGAGAAAAAACTGCATAGTGACTGGACATTTTTCAACAGTCATCCTTAATGAAATGTTCAAACGAATAACATTCCGGTTATTGCTTGAAAAACCCGCCGGATGTACTTACTTACCGTAGTTGGGTTTTTTTATTATTGAATAGACAAAAACAATATGTGAAATTATGGATTAACTTGAGAATCAAAATCCGTTGATATATTGGTTTTTACAAGGTCAATATTCTAATATGACGATTGGGCACTAAGGAGCCAGATCAACGATATATTAGAAATGTTTTAATTTTATAGACTTCTCTCTAGAAAAAAAAAAGAAAAAAAGAAAGGCCCTCCAAGTGGTTTGAGTTGAACCAGACCCGTCTAAGTGAAAACATCCCCCTATAAAGTAAAAAATGAAAAAGTAAAAAGTAAAAAAGTAAAAGTAAAAAAAATTAAAAAGTAAAAGGATTCATGTAAATCATAGTCTCATGCCCTATATAAGTGAAGGAATTGAGAAAGTTATGGAAAAGAAAAAGAAAAGAGTTTAGAGAATGAGAAAGAAACAATTTAGAGAAGAGAAGAGAAAATAGAGAGAGGTGTATAAGAAGAGAGAGAAAACAAACATTGAAGAGATTCCAAAAAGGGAGAAAACTAGTGGTTAACAACAAGGTTCTTGAATCCATGGTTCAACAATTAGAAAGGGTCCTTATGAGAGTGATCTGCACTGAAGAGTTGAGAAGTCTGAAATGTTGAAAATGAAGATCATTATTTGGGAAAGAAAGAAGGTATCATTGTTGAGGTTGATGCACCTGCTGAGAATTCTCGTGAGTTATGATAAGGTAAGTAGTACTTTAAAAGTGTTGGTGTGTGTTAGTAGATTTGTTTTTTTTATTTCATGTTGTTGTTGTGTGTTCTATATTAGTGTGTGTTTTTAATTTGTTGCAAGTGTTGTTGTGTAATGTTTTTAGTATAGTTGTATTACGATGTTATTTCTCTTCTCTTGTTTATTGGTGTTCTTCATTATGTGTCTATTAATTGATGTCTATTGATGTTTTTCATTATCTCTCTGTTTTACGTACATCTTCCTCTTTAGGGGGGTTTACTCAATAAATACTTTTAGTGATTTCTAACAAATTTAACGGATTTCCAAAGTATTGTGTTATTGGTTGTATGCTTTTATAATCTCTTACATAGTTTATGTTATTGGTTATAGATTGTTGAAATGTCTTTTAAAGTTTTTATTACTCGTTGTAAACTTGAAAACTCAAAGACTTTACATACTTACCTATTTCCAAGACTTCGAGTGACTTTTGTGCATATATTTGCCTTGATGAAAGTCTTGCAAAATATGTAAAACTTTGGAAGACTTTCAAAAAAAAAAAAAAAATCTTCTTCTCTTTTATTTTATTTCATAAAAATACAATATAAAACCTATATCATAGATGCATATAAATTATATGATGATCAAAAACTTTTTTGTTTTAACAATTTTGTACAAATGTGTCATAATTACTATTATTTTATTAATATATATTGCATTTTATGGAACAAAAGGAAGATGTTTTTTTATTTAAGTTGAAACTAGTAAAATAAAAAAGGTATCATAAATTTTATATTTGTATCTATCATGTGTATTTATTACTATAAAATTTATTTTTACAATTCTGTAGGAATCTACAAATATCTGTAAGACATTAGATAATTCTACATAATTCCGCAAGATTTTACCTAATTCTATACAACTTTCGATATACTACACCGACGGTTTCCACCGAGGAGCCAGATCAACAATGCATAGAAATATTAGTAATTTTAACAAACTTCTCTCTAGGAAAAATAAAATTAAAAAAAGGCTCCCCAAGTGGTTTGAGTTGAACCAGGCACATCTAAGTTAAAATAAATACAATAGATTAATAAAAAGTGAAAAGTAAATTAACCGTAGTGAAAAGCAAAAAAAAAAAAAGTAAAACAGTGAAAGTGGAAGGATTCATGAAAATCACAGTGTCAAGCCCTATATAAGTGAAGGAATTGAGGAAGTTATGGCAAAGAAAGAGTTCAGAGAATAGAGAGAGGTGTAGAAGAAGAAAGAAAAAACAAACAGTGAAGAGATGCCAAAAAAGGAAAAAACTAGTGGTCAACACCAAGGTTCTTCGATCCATGGCTCAACAATCAAAATGGGTCCTCATGAGAGGTCTGGTCATGGAATAGTTGAAAAGTCTGATATTCCGAAAGATGAAGATCACCGTTCGGGAAAGAACACAGAAGCTGTCGTTGTTGTGGTTGATCCACCTGCTAAGAATCCTCCTCGGTAATGGTGAGGGAAGTGGAAATTTAAAAGTGTTGTTGTGTGTTACTAGATTTGTTTGTTTTTTTTTTCATGTTGTTGTGTGTTTTATGTTAGTGTGTTTTTTTAATTAGTTGCAAGTGTTGTTCCGTAATGTTTTTAATATATTTGTAATGTGATGTTATTTCTTTTCTTTATTGGTGTTCTTATCTGTCTATTAATTGCTGTCTATTGGTGTTCTTCGTTATCTCTCTAGATATCTCTATTTTATGTACATTTTCCTCTTTAGAGTATTAAGAGTTGGATGATGTTTTAAGAGATTTAGTTAGAGAGTTTTCTATTAAGAATTCAGAGAGTGCGAGGATGAATCATTAAACCTACTGGCTACTATTATATGGCCTTCCCCAGGACAAATAAAAAAGAAATATTACTGTATTTGATTAATCCCCATAAGCATCAACTATTTTGGTGATGTTACTTTGAAAACCTCATTGGACATAACCTCCAACATTTTGAGATACTGAGAATGAACCAATTTGGATTCGCGGCACAAACTTTGCTCCTGTTAAAACAACATAAATAAACTGAAATCAAAAAACAAATTCAACCACCATATTGGTTCTAAGATTCCCAAACATTATGGATGAGCCAACAAAAACCTAAGCTTACATACTCAAAACCAAAGCCTACCTACTCAATGGGTTTCAGTTATAGGTTGTTATGTAATGCAAAACAAGATAACGTGTTTGAAGTACCAAAATCTTAATGTGTTTAAGACTATTCATTGAGTTTTAAGTAGTCGAAACTGCAACCCCCACAACAACAGTCACTTGAACCCAAAAAAACACATGATTGTTGAAATTCAAGCAATCATATGAAGTATCTGGTGGGTATATATGCTCTAAGAAGTGCTCAATTAATTAGTAAGAAATCATCACAAAATTTAGGGAGATCGAAATTTATTGGCCAGAGACAAAGTAGGAATATCTAATTCATCCAAAAGTAATAACTAAAGAGGAAATGAACAAAAAAAAGTATCCCAAAGGTACTTTTGAGAGGGTGGTTAGAGTTCAAAATTATTAATTAAGTCATAGAAAGAATATGGCACAATGTGTTAACAGTTATAAAATTACTATGGACCTGGGAAGCTCATCAAACATCAATTTGAGCATGAGCCAACACATTTACCCTCCGGTGTTGCCATGTCAATTTGTTGATGGATGTTTAACATCGGCAAGGAAAACATGCTCGGTAGGACTTTTAATAAATTAATACCCTTCTCATACAATTTGTAAACAACTTATAATACCATGCCTAAACAAATTGCTAGTTTTCCCACGAAAAGCTTCTTGGCAATTTTGGAAAAAAGATTGTGTTCCTGAACCAAAACTGCTAATTTCCTTTGTCAAAAAAGAAAACTACCTGAAGTTCTTCTTCATTCCATGCTCCTCAATAATGATCCTTATAAGTTCCTCGTGTTTTTTCGAATGAAAGCGCATGGAAACCTTGTAATGTTGATATATCTCTCTTTCTTCAGAAGAGAGGTCCTTCTCCAGCGAATCAGGGTTCAAAGTCTTTGTTATGCTTATTCTCATCAAGCCTGCACATTTCATCTATTAGTATTATGGAAACAAACACAAACAAAATTTACCTCAAAGCAAGTCCAATATGCGAGGGCTATAAAAGCAGAATTTCTACTACGGGCATGTAAAACCTACTGTGACATGCTAAAAGTCTGGACATTCGCATGAGGTGATGTTTACTACGTGAAACTTGAAGGTATGAAGTGTAGCGCCCCCAAAGCTAGCAGCTGACTAATCCAATAGATTAACTAAATACAGAGGCACTAAGAATCTAAATCATATACTTAAGCATTCAATTTAGAAATCTGCTACAAAACTTAACCCAAAAACTAGCCCCACTCTGAAATATATATATACAAAAACTTCGCTCAAATGATACATATACGATAGTCATTTAGTTTACAAATAGAATATACAACATAATAAACATAGTCGAAGTTAACCAACTAAGGAACTCAACCCTTGAAGATTTCGCTGCGCAACTCTGATCTGTCTCTAAAACTGAAAGTGGGAATGGGTGAGCACATCATCCCTAAAAGGGGTGCTAAGTAGAAATAACATTTAACTTTCAAATAATCATTGGAATGATTTGAAAACAATTCATGTTTTTCCAATACACTAAAGCACAACCAATTCACAGAGTTAAACAATCATGTATATGGAACTAACTCCTTCGTCAAACAATGTACTATATTGAGTGTCGACCAATTCCTTACACACCCTATTACTTTATATTAGTGTCGACCAATTCCTTACACACCTATTACGCATAAAAGCTCGAAAGTAAGTAGATATAAATGAAGGAGCAGTATCCTATATACCATAGATGGAGATTCTCATTTTCCAAACATACAAATGGAAATTCTTATTTCCCAAACAATTCATAAAGACAAACAAAGCATTACAATTCCTTTCCAAGCAATGGAAAGATTAAAAGAATCAACAGTACTTTTGGAATTTAAAATAAAACAATGCATGGAATACACAATCAGGCAATGCATGAATTTGTTAATCATAAACTTCTGTAATAGAAAACAGAAATAATCACACAAGAGTTAAATGTAAATTCCCACCTCTTTTGATGACAAGCCATGCCTACCTCAAGATCCACGATCCACTGGTTCATCCTTTGAATCTATCGTTGTTAATAAGGACTAACTGTTAATCACACAAGAACTCTAAGAATCTAGCCAAAATGGCTCACACAAGAATCATACAAGTCTAACTTATGGTTCTAAGCCCATTTATGGTTCTACACCTTTTTATTATTTATCTTTAGCATATCTAAGGTTTACTAATTCAATTAGATTGGTTCTATAATTCATTAGCTAAGTCTCATGAATATCTACAACTTTGTAGAAGAAACCAAAGGTCAATTCGGACCATAAGAGGTCCAAAATATCAAAATATGAAAAACTAAACCTAAGCCCAAGTCCACTACTTCGGCCCATTAATCTAAGGCCTGGTCCAACTGGTCAACTAACAGTCACTAACGGTGAACTCTAGTCTAACAAGGTCAACTAACTGTCAACGCCAATGGTCAACTAAAAGGGTTAACTTGGTCAACGAGTCAAACAGGAATCGATCCGGGTCAACTCGGTCAATAAGACTGATTCAGGTAAATCAAGTTTCTATGTGACTCAGTCAGATAAACTGAGTCAGCTAAGTCAGACAGCTGACTGGGATGACTAATAAGCCTAAATCCCTAGATGTACACAGATTTTCACTCTTCTTTATAACTAGACTGATACTAACACACCTATTGACAGAACTTCACAAGCCAAAGTACAATTCAATTATTCTTAAATAAACTTCAAACTTCAATTACAATTACAATTACAATTACAATTACAATTACAAACTAGGTTTACCTGCAATTGCAGCTTTAAGCTTTTCACAGCAATCACCTAACTAAAATCTTACAACTACCATCTCAGTTACACCTTCCCTGCCTGCAACTTCATATCGCTACAGCCTCACAAATACTACAACCAATTACTGAAACATCTTAACTCAGCCCCTAACCATTCTGAGCTCATCTCAATACCTGCACTGCCTGCACATTCAAACTTCTACAATCCATGTAACTCGGTTCATTGCACAATCAAATATAGCAACACCATCTCTTCCCCATCACTGTGATTATACAACACAACACCAAATCTCAACCATTGTTCTGTATCCAACAGTTTCAAGCCTACACCACCAATTATAGTTCCAACTCCAAGACATTTCAACTCAAACATCCCTGCACAACATATCTCAGCTCATAATAACTCTGCACTTCAAATACCCATTCTAAAACAATCTCACTATCAACTTCATAAACAACCACATGCACTCAACAACACTAGCTCAGACCAACAACACCATATTAGCTCAATTCAAGAAAATAACACCACCTGTTCAATTCCATTACCATCTCATTCCATGATAACTATCTCAACTTGAGATCATCAACAATGTAGTAAACAAATAACTTTACTAGATTTACTGAGAACAACAATGACTTCAGACTCTTCTCCTCTAATTGTGATTCAACCCATGAACCTTAAATTCAGAGACCAATTCACACAAATCTTATATCCGCTTCAAATCATTCACCACCAGTTCATCTCCTCTGATTTCTTTTCCTCGACTTCCTGAGTTCAATAAATCCCAGCACCACTATTAAATTCTTCTTCTAAATCTTCTTTGAAAGTCTCATGAACCCTAATTCCTCAATTCTTCCCCAGAACAGCTCCAATATCTAATTGACTTCACCATGTTCCTCAATCAACTAAACCCAATCCTCAATTCTTCTTATACATCACTAATCCGTAGTTTAATTCGATTCTCTGAGAAACCCTAACTATCAATTTGAAACTATTCTTCAACCTTAATCTTTAATTCAATTCAAACCCATCTCATAACAACACCCCAGAACATCAATTTCATCTTCTAACTAATCTCTGCGTTCTTCTTACAAACCCTAACTATTCGATTTGCAGCAGCAACTCTACCCTCCTCATCCCGTACTCAATCAACAACAACATCATCACCAACGACTACCCAATGATCTCATAACTTAATTTCATCTCTCAAATCTCTCGGAATCGCAGAGGCAAAGAGCAGAAGAAGGAAAAGAGGAGAGAAGAAGAAGAAAGAAGAAGAAAGAAGAAGAAACGGGAAATCGAGTTTATCTTCTTGATTTGGTGAAGATAAGGACGACCAGAATTACTGAGGCACCCAGCGCTCTGGATAAGGGCTTCCAAGGCGGCTAAACTTCAAAATCACTACTTTGCCCTTCAAACTAATCTGATGATTTCTTCTTCGTTCAATATCCGAACGAGACGTTCGAGTAGTCTATTTCGCATAACTTTTCGAGATCTATCTAGTGGTAAAAATTTCGTATCTAGATCGTTGTTAGATTAATTTTTAATCATTAAGATTTATCTCTAATTAATCGAGTCATTATCGGCTTAGTCGTCTCTTGACTGGTCTAATAGCGTTGACGAGCTTGAGGGTCTTTACATGAAGTATAGGTGAATCTTTATTTTATGGATGTTATGTAAAAGAGTAACATATAATAACATATAAACGGTAGTTTATTTCTGTTATGTCAGCTACTCTTGTATTTTGTTTTCTTTAACAGAAACCATCTATGTCCGTACATTTTACAGTTGTTTCTTGCTATCAGTTTGATCATATCTGTGTATATAAAGACCCCTGATCTATGTGTTCTTGTGTGTTGTGATTAGCAATAATATCTGTTATACCATTTCTCCATGGTATCAGAGGGAAAACATTAGGTTTTCCTTCTAGATCCTCGTTTCCGCAAATCAATCAAAAATACCTTCAATCATACAGTTAATCAATCTGTTTCTTTCATAGTTTCTTTATTTTTCAGTTCATCAGCATATTCATCTTCTCCGGCTACATCTGTTTTTTTATTCAAACATTTACATATTCAGATCATTCTACAATGTCAAATAATTCATATATTACTTGAATCCCAGTTCATCACTCGCAAATTTGATTCAACTCAAGCTACGAGATGATGACTTCATCACCTGGAAAACTTTGTTAATGTCGGTGATTCGTAAGTTTCAAATCCTTTTTTTTCTTGATGGAACGAATGTATGTCCTTCTCAATTTATTGGTCATGGTACGAATCAAACTGAAAATCTACAATATGTTGCTTAGTGTGATAAAGACCAAACAATAATTTTGTGGATCAAATCTACTTTGGAGGGTAATACTTCACATGAACTCTGGAGTAATATTGACTCAAGATTTGCAAGAACATCAACAAGTCATACTATACAATTGCGTACTCAACTCCAAGCCATTAAACAACTATCAAGATATGTGTTTGTATTCTTGGATGAAGTCAAGAATACAGATGAAGAACTTGTTGTTATCATCTTAGGAGGTTTGAATCATTCATTCTCATCTTTTTGCTCATCAATTCGAATTAGCATCTGCTGGATCAAAGATTTCAGATGAAGAACTTGTTGTTATCATCTTAGGAGGTTTGAATCATTCATTCTCATCTTTTTGCACATCAAATGAATTAGCATCTGCTGGATCAAAGATTTCAGATGATGAACTTGTTGTTATCATCTTAGGAGGTTTGAATCATTCATTCTCATCTTTTTGCACATCAATTTGAATTCGTAATCCTCCTGTATCTAGTGTTGAATTACACAATTTGTTGATTAGTGAGGAAGTAGTAGTGTCAACTCAACAATAACAAACTTTACCTATTTATGCTAACAATAATAATTCCACTCACAAATCACTACCTGCTTATTTTAAATTACAAAGGCAAGAAACCATTTAATCCAAACTATAAAGCCAGTACTTCTCAAAATTCATATAATCCAACTAAATCTCAATATTCTTCCCCTGCACCTCATCCTGTTCCACCAACTTCACTACCAAGACCACAATCCTTCAATATTGAAAGACCAGTGTGTCATATCTGTAATAAATTTGGGCATACTGCTTATGAGTGCAACAATAGGCTGAATTTTTCATATCAAGGAAGACAACCTCCATAAATCTTCATGCCATGCTTGCAGCTGCCAATATTGGTGGTGAGAATCCTTGGTTTGTAGACTCTGGTGCTACTCACCATATTACTTTTAATACTTCAGGGCTTGATAACATTGGTTCTTATTCTGGTGGAGATCAAATTAACATTGTTAATGTGCAAGGTATGACTATAAATGCTACTGCTAATACTTCTGGATTCATACATGGTAATAAAGTTTCATTACCTAACATTTTACATGCTTCAAACTCTACTCAAAACTTAGTTTTTGTACAAAAATTCACAAGTGATAATAATTGTAGTATTACATTTACCTCTTATTATTTCACTGTGAAGGATCTCAACTCAATGAGGACAATTTTCCAAGGGCCAGCTAGACATGGGCTCTACCCTATCAAATTCACATCCACTCCAGCTCTCCATGCTTTGTCATGCACCACCATCACATCCATTCAGCTTCATTAGAGGCTTGGTCGTCCCTCTTTTTAATCTCTACAAAGAATATGTCACTCATCTGGCATTCAATTATCCACAAAAACTTTATTTTGTAATGAATGTCATCTAGGTAGATCTCATAAACTACCTTTTTCTATTTTTGTTTCTCATTCTAGTACTCCATTGCAACTCTTGCATATGGATCTATGGTGTCCTAGTCCTGTTACTTTAGTTAGTGGATACAACTACTATTGTAACATCATTGATAATTATACCAAATACTGTTGGATATATCCTATGAATAAAAAGTTTGATTTTAGACTTATTTTCAATTCCTTCAAACTCATGGTTGAAAATTTCTGTAATCTCACTATCAAATACATTAGGTCAGATGATGGTGGTGAATTCATACACAATGAGCTTGATTCTCTATTGTCTTCTTATAGTATCTCTCATCAGTTCAGTTGTCCTTATACTCCTGAACAAAATGGAGTAGCTGAGTCTAAGCATAAGCATCTTGTTGATCTTGGTAGACCTCTATTAATTCAATCTAATCCATCTCATTATTTTTGGGTTGCAGCATTTCAAACAGCAAATTTATTGATAAATAGATTACCAGTTGTTGCCTTGTGTCTTTCACTTCTCCTTTTGAAATGCTTTTTCATTCAAAACTAGATTATTCTTTTCTTATAGTTTTTGGTTGTGCTTGCTTTCCTTGGCTTAGGCCTTACACTTCTAATAAACTTGAGCCTAGAAGACAAATGTGCATCTTTATTAGATATTCTTCTAGTCACAAGGGTTACAGATGTCTTGATCCAGTAACTGGGAGAGTTTATATTTCAAGACATGTCTCTTTCAATGAGACAATGTTTTCTGCTTTGCGGTATAGGTTGTCTGTATCTAATTCAACTTCTGCTACTATTGACCCAAATTTTTTAACTTCTACTGTTACTGATGCTCATACTTTGTTACCATCACATGATAATATTTCTACCACTCATTCCACTCGACCTGCTTCTTCATCCATATCTCTATCTTCTTTTGTAGTACCAATTAATGCTCAAAATACCCCTATTAGTATTTCAGGTCATTCTGACACTATCTCATCTGTTAATTTTGATGTTTTATATGAAAATAATTCATTCAATGTTCATTCTTCCAATACTCATGGAATGATCACTAGAGCTAAGAATAATGTCCACAAACCCAAAGCACAATTATCCATTAAATATCTTCTTCCCTCAGCTTACATTGCTTATGTGAATTCTACTACTCCTCCTACTTGTTTTACTCAAGCTAATAAAAATCCTAAATGGAGAGCTGCCCTTCATGAGGAGTATAATGCTCATGTTCTTGCTGGTACTTCGTCTAAAGTTCCTCCACATCCATATCAAAACCCAGTAGGTTGTAAATGGGTCTTTAAAGTCAAACAAAATGTTAATGGTTCTTTAGACAAATTCAAAGCAATACTAGTTGTTAAAGGGTTTCATCAGAAAGAAGAAATTGACTATTCTGAGACCTTCAGTCCTGTTTCAAAGCCAACAACCATAAGACTAGTTCTTTCTCTTGATTTTCAGTTTGATTGGAAGATTACTCAGATGGATGTAAGTAATGCATTTCTTCATGGTGATTTAAAGGAAGAAGTTTATATGGTTCAACCACCTGGCTTTGTGGATCCTGAACATCCAAATTATGTATGTAAATTACATAAGTCCATTTATGGTTTGAAGCAAGCTCCAATAGCTTGGTATGAGAAGCTTGTTAAAGTAATTCGTTCTCTTGGACTTCATGTTTATCATGCTGATACTTCATTGTTTGTTCATAAAGTTGGTACTCAAATTACCATTCTTCTTGTATATGTGGATGATATTCTCTTGACTAGTACTTCTGAAATTTTCTACAAAAGTGTGATCTCTAACATCCAACAGCATTTTCCAATCAAAGATATAGGAGATGTTCATTACTTTCTTGGTTTAGAGGTAAAAAGAAATCAAAATGGTATGTTCCTTTCTCAAACCAAATACATACTTGATCTTCTTCAAAAGACTAACATGCATGGGGCTAAACCATGTTCTACTCCTGTTATTGTTGATATGAAGCTGAGTAAACATGATGGTATTCCTCTAGATTATCCTTCTGAGTACAGGTCTTTAGTTGGTGCTCTTCATTACATTACTTGGATAAGACCAGAGATTGCTTACTCAGTCAATCAAGTTTTTCAACACATGCAAGCACCAACTGGCACACATTTTATTGCAGCTAATTCTCATGAGTAGTGAGTATACCATCGAGGGCACTGGAGCAACATTCTCAAGCTTGGTCATCTATAAACAAGCTAAGAAATAGAAACAAGAGATACGGAAGTTGTTACAATATATAGACATTTTGCCTGCCTACATGCTGCTCCTCACTCAATCATAGTCGTGAAGTTTATCTCCAGAAGGAATCAAAGATTGGTCCTTAAAACATAGTAAGTAGGAGGACAGGAAACCAACTGAATTTAGGAAACATAATACATTCTAAAAAGTCAGACTCGCTAACCTTTACAAATTAGGAAACATCAATATATACATATACTTACATGTTTTCTTTTACTTATTCTTTTTGGAGGTTGTTATTTTGATTGCCAGTTCGATGGCTGCAAGAATAGGAGAAGGAGCAGCAATAGGAATAGATTTAGGAACAAAATATTCATGTGTAGGAGTATGGCAGCATGATCGTGTTGAGATAATCGCTAATGAGCAAGGAAATCGTACTACTCCTTCTTATGTTGCTTTTACTGATACTGGACGTTTGATTGGTGATGCCACTAAGAATCAAGTTTCTATGAATCCTCCCAATACTGTTTATGGTAAGTTGTCCTAAATTTCACATTCGTGTTGGTTGGTTGATATGCATTACTGGCTTGCATGTTATATTTTGGAAGTACCTAAGAAGAATGTTTAGACGTTGTGCTTGGTGGCCTAGATTGGCATTGCATTACTCTTAATATTTGTGCCGTGAAATCGTTTAATTACTGATGATGTCGTCTATTCTGTAGATGTAAAACATTTGATTGGTAGGAAAATCAACGATGCCACTGTTCAAAGTGATATCAAAGTACCCTTCGAGGTCGTTGGCAGAGGGGAGAGACCCATGATTCAAGTCACTTATAAGGGAAAGGGAGTAAGATTTTTACCCGAGGAAATCTCATCCATGGTTCTCACTAAGATGCAACAAATTGCCGAGACTTATCTTGGCTCCAGTGTTCAGAACGCCGTTGTCACAGTCCCTGTTCACTTTAATGGTTCGCAGCATAAAGCGACTAAGGATGCTGGGACCATCGCTGGCCTTAATGTTATGTGAATCATCAATGAACCAACAGCTGCAGCGATAGCTTATGGTCTTGATAAGAGGGGAACCAGTGTAGGTGCAAAAAATGTTCTCATCTTTGATCTTGGCGGTGGTACATTTGATGTTTCTATACTCACCATTGACGAGGGTATTTTTGAAGTCAAGGCTACAACTAGAGATACATATCTTGGAGGAGAGGATTTTGATAACCGGATGGTCGATCATTTTATTCAAGAGTTCAAGAGAAAGAAAAACAAAGACATTAGTGAAAACCCAAGTGCTCTTAGGAGGTTGAGGACTTCATGTGAGAGGGAAAAGAGGACCCTCTCGTCTGATACTCAGACAACCATGGAGATTGATAATTTGTATGAAGGCGTCGACTTTTATACGTTCTTTACTCGTGCAGATTTCGAAGACTTAAGTATGACGTTGTTCAGCAAATGTATGGAAATTGTTGATAAGCGTTTGCCGGATTCTAAGATGGACAAGAGCAGCATCCGCGAAATTGTGCTAATTGGTGGATCCACTAGAATTCCAAAGGTTCAATCTCTATTGCAGGACTTGTTTGATGGGAAGGAACTCTGAAAGAGTATCGACCCTGATGAAGCTGTGGCATATGGTGCTGCAGTGCAATCTTCTATCTTGAATGGTAAGGATCACGAGAAGGTGAAGTATTTGCTGTTGTTGGATGTCACCCCTCTTTCTCTTGGTATTGGTATTATGTCAAACTTTGAGGTTATGAGTGTCGTAATACCGAGGAACATCCCCATTCCTAAGAAAAAGACGAAGGAGTTCACTACTTTGAACAATCGACAAATTGATATTGTGTTTCCTGTGTATGGGGGTGAGAGTCTTAGAAACTGTCGCAATAACTTGTTCGGTAAGTTCGACATAAGAAGAATTCAACTAGCACCTCGCGGTGTTCCTATGTTTACAGTATGCTTCGATATTGATGCAAATGGTATACTGAACGTATATGCGAAGGATAAAAATACCGGGAAAAAAATATGATTACAATCACAAACAATAAGGGGAGGTTGTCGAAGGATGAGATCGAGAGGTTGGTTAAATAGGCTGAGAAATATAGATTAGCAATGCCCAACTTTCAATAAATAAAGTTCTTTTCCATTTTTGCTTCAGCTATATAATTCTTGTTTTCGACTAGACCGATTTATTTTTTTTAAAAATTGATTCAACTATATATTCTTGTTTTAGCAATCTTGAAATTATTTCCTCCCTTGTGAATTGTGATTATGTTCTATATTTACCTTGGAGTTCATTATAGTGATGAATGACTTTTGCTCATGTTGATATTACGTGGTACACTGCCTTTAGTTGATATTAGACTTGCCTACAACTCTGTAAATTACAAGTTATATGACTTCAGCTATATAATTCTTTGAAGAAGAATATTGTATGTGCGACAAATTTGGTTTACAACATTCTTAGACTTAGCAAAAAGATCGCGCTCGGTATTCTTCTTAGTATTCGCTGTGGAGACCTCCATCTTCTTTTGAAGCCGAGAACACCTCTTTTCCAAACGGGTTTGTTTACCCTCAGCTTCAGTCACAAGTGAGGAATGCTTCGATTCAAGCAACGAAAGTTTCGAGGAAAATTCATCGCGTTCACTTCGAATCTTTGACAACTCACCTTGAGCCTTGGAAAGTTCCAATCTCAACTTCCTCATGTCATTCTAATGCGAGTCTTCGGACGCTGCAAACAAATGAGGATATGAAGTCAAAATCAAAGGCGATGAAATAATTAATAAGTGAAAACTAAGAACTGAGGAAGAAGTTATAAGGCAGTCAGTCCAGTGTGACTACCTTCCTTCTGGGAATAACAACGCGAAGAATGTATTCATCATCATCTTTTAAGCTAAGGTGTTGGGATAGGGCAAGTTTGGTATTTTCAAGACCTTCCATACATTTATCAAATTGATCACCAACTAAACCCTTAAGGCGTAACCTGATCCTCTGTTCGCGCTTTGCAAGGGAATCATGTTCTTCCACTAGTTTGTCATATGAAGACTTTAAATGACTGTGTCCTTCTTGGAGTTAATTCATCTCTATGGAAACCTTTATCTTATTACGGATGACCCTCTCGTTTTCACCACTTAATTTTTTAACCTCTTCATCACGTTCATTGCATTGACTCTTCAAGGTGTGAAGTAACTCTTCAGCATCAAGAGTTTGCTGCAATTTAAGATACTGATGAGTAAACATCGCCTTATCACTTATAAAAGAGCGTTTTTCTTCCGCTAGGGTACGGTTTTCATCTGATAGAGTTCGGTTTATCATATCAGAACTGTACAGCAATCCAAAAAGATTGGTCACTTGGGAGCTGAGAAAATCAACTTGACTACAAAGGCCAGAATTCTCAGTTTTCAAATTATCTATTTGGCCTAACATATATGAATGGTTATTAATCAATTGGTCCAACTGATTCTATAACTTCTCATTCTCAACGCAAGCGTCCTCAGCAGAATGTTGATATTCATACCTTTCCATGATGCGCTTCTGGTTTAAGGATTTACATATATACGGATAATCTATAAATTGAAGGCAATAATATGAAGGAGCGAAAATTACAAATAAAAGAAAGAGGAGTTACATCTGAGATCTTCATTCTTTGTGCGAAGACTTTCAGCTGTAGAAGTTTCATCTAAGAGATCCCCTCTAAGAGAAATCACTTCACCTTGAAGTTTGGAGACTTGCTGAGAAAGATCCTTGATAATGCGACTGGACTCATAAAAACTCTCTGTTTGAATCACGCGACGACGAGATTCCTGTGGTAACGCGGAATTATAAGAAACAAAAAGGGCGATATTAATAGCAAAGTAAGTGAAAATTGCATACCAAATGATCAAGAGCGGGGTGAATTCTTGGATCTAAAATAGAAAAAATCTTGCGCCTGGTTGGCTCATTGGGCGAAGAATCGCACAGCAACTTCACAAGAGCACCGCAAACTTGCGAAAGATAGTGGTCACCACTAGCTGAAATGGCGGCATTGAAAATCTTTGACATCGCCTCAAACCCAGAATCAACATCTCCAAGACACCGCTGCTGGGGAGAGGAGTTTCACTGGTCGCCCTAGTTGATAATATACCAGCATCAAAAGAGGAGGTATGGGAGACAACAATATTTGAAGAGGAACTAGTATGTAATTCCTGAGAAGCAGAAGAAGTATCGAGAGTCGCACTAATAGCATCATCCTTAAAAGAATCCAAAGGACGCGAAGGAAAAATTTGAGCATAGGCAACAACGGGGCGACAGCTGAAGAAGAAATCATAAGTGGAGAAGGAATAAAGGAAGAAACAATCGACGCTGGAGGCAACTGGATATCGTCAGGAAATGAGACATCAATATCGGACATATCCACGTCTGTATCAACTTTCACACTAGGGCGAAATTTCTTGACTCTACGTTTATCGCGAACATCATCGCCTTCGTTACCCTTCATACAACAAAGAAGATAAGAAACAGAGGCAACAATATTGTTTTTCTCAGGCGAAAAAATTAAATAAAATAGTATTTCTTACTCCTTTGTTGTGCGAAGGTTTCCTCTTGCGAGGGATGGCCTCTCTCTGATCAAGTGCAGCAGAAGGAGTTAGAGATTTTTGAGGAACCCTAACAGTAATCTTCTTCCCACTCGAACCTTTCTTGATACCCGAAGGAGGTTTATTAACATAAGTAGATACAACACGACTGCAAAACACAGTATGGGAATATGAGGAACAGTAACAAAAAATAAAGAACAACATCAGCAACAACGGCAACAGAAGAACTTTCAAATCGAAAATAAATTAAGGAAAAGTATAGATTCAAATGACATAACAAGAACAACACACGAAAAATATGCTAACCTGGAAGGTAGATCCATCGATTAGAACAGAAATCGGCGCTGAGATAAATCTTGAGATGATGAAGAGAGTTTACAGAGAAGGTGAAAAAGAAAAACTAGGAAGATGAAAGAAAATCTCTCTCTCTTCTGCAGTCATTAAGGTAAGAAAACCGGCCGAAATATTCACCGTTCAAAAGAGGAGAAGATTAGTAAACGTGTCGGTTAAAAAGAACCGCTGACAAAACGTGTAGACGGTTACGCGGAAAACCCGGAATAATATCGGTAGATTTGAAGAATACGAAAGGACAGGGTTGACGCGATGGAATAGAATTCTCTCACCATCCTTTCTTCGAAAAGATCAGTGCGAGAAGAGGCAAAATGTGGATACAAAATATCGCTCAACCAATAGGAATGCGAGAAAATCATTCAGCAACATAATTCCAAAGGCGAAGAGAATAAGCCCATTACGTCACTACTGACGAACGCGATGACGTCACATGAGTCACACAAAACATGTGAAGGCGAGCGCGATGAATACAATATTATGCGATGATATCGCCCTCCCAGATCGAAATAAGGGGCTTTATTAGCTGTCCTCCACTATGTAACCCCTTATAAAAGGGACTAGAAGTCATTATACAACAGAGAGATATTTTTGAGAGTTGGTGTGAGGAAATTAAGAAAGAGAAAGAGTTATTTGCTCTCCAAGTTAGGGTTTCTCTACATTAATTGTATTTGTGATGGTTCATGTTCTTAATAACAATACATAGAGTTTTCTTCATGATGTCTTAGATTTGTTTCATAATATCACTTGGGCGTAGCTTGTAAGATTTCCTGCAACTACACATGTTGTTCCTCACTCAAGCATAATCATGAAGTTTATCTCTAGAAGGAATCAAAGATGCAGCAATGCTCTTTGGTCCTTAAACCATAGTAAGTAGGAGTACAGGTACCAACTGAATTTAGGAAACATACTACATTCTATAAAGTCAGACTCTCTAACCCTTACAAATTAGGAAACATCAATATATGCAAATACTTACATGTTTTCTTTTGCTTATTCTTTTTGGAGGTTGTTGTTTTGATTACCAGTTCAATGGCTGCAAGAATATGAGAAGGAGCAGCAATAGGAATAGATTTAGGAACAACATATTCATGTGTAGGAGTATGGCAGCATGATCGTGTTGAGATAATCCCTAATGACCAAGGAAATCGCACTACTCCGTACGTTGCTTTTACTAATACTGGACGTTTGATTGGTGATGACGCTAAGAATCAAGTTTCTATGAATCCTCTCAATGCTATTTACGGTAAGCTACTTCGCCATCCTAATGATATATAAATTTCACATTCGCGTGGGTTGGTTTATATGCATTACTGGTTTGCATGTTATATTATGGTAGTACCTAGGCAGAATGTTTAGACGTTGTGCTTGGTGACCTATATTGGCATTGTCTTGCTCTTAAAATTTGTGTCGTGAAATGGTTTAATTACTGATGTTGTCGTTTGTTTTGCAGATGTGAAACGTTTGAGTGGAAGGAAAATCAACGATACCACTGTTCAAAGTGATATCAAGCTATGTCCCTTCGAGGTCGTTGGCAGAGGGGAGAGACCCATGATTCAGGTAAATTACAAGGGGAAGGGGGTGAGATTTTTACCCGCGGAAATCTCATCCATGGTTCTCACTAAGATGCAACAAATTGCCGAGACTTATCTTGGCTTCAGTGTTCAGAAAGCCGTTATCACAGTCCCTGCTTACTTTAATGGTTCTCAGCGTCAAGCTACTAAGGATGCTGGGACCATTGCTGGCCTTAATGTCATGCGAATTATCAATGAACCAACGGCCGCAGCAATAGCTTACGGTCTTGATAAGAGGGGAACCAGTGTAGGTGCAAAAAATGTTCTCATCTTTGATCTTGGCGGTGGTACATTTGATGTTTCGGTACTCACCATTGACGAGGGTATTTTTGAAGTCAAGGCTATAGCTGGAGATACACATCTTGGAGGACAGGATTTTGATAACAGGATGGTCGATCATTTTATTCAAGAGTTCATGAGAAAGCAAAACAAGGACATTAGTGAAAACCCAAGTGCTCTTAGGGGGTTGAGGACTTCATGTGAGAGGGCAAAGAGGACCCTCTCGGCTGATACTCATATAACCATGGAGATTGATAATTTGTGCGAAGGCGTCGACTTTTATACATGTGTTACTCGTACTGATTTTGAAGACTTGAACATGGATTTGTTTAGAAAATGTATGGAAACTGTTGAGAAGTGTTTGACGGATTCTAAGATGGACAAGAGCAGCATCCACGAAATTGTGCTAATTGGTGGATCCACTAGAATTCCAAAGGTTCAATCTCTATTGCAGGACTTGTTTGATGGGAAGGAACTCTGCAAGAGCATCAACCCTGATGAAGCTGCGGCATATGGTGCTGCAGTGCAGCAAGCTTCTATTTTGAACGGTGAGGATCACGAGAAGGTGAAGGATCTGTTGTTGTTGGATGTCACCCCTCTTTCTTTTGGTATTGGTATTATGTCAAACTTTGAGGTTATGAGTGTCCTAATACCGAGAAACAGCCCCATTCCTAACAAGAAATCGAAGGAGTTCACTACTTTGAACAATCGACAAATTGATATCGTGTTTTCTGTGTATGAGGGTGAGAGTATTAGAAACTGTCGCAATAACTTGATTGGTAAGTTCGACATAAGAAGAATTCAACTAGCACCTCGCGGTGTTCCTAAGTTCACAGTATGCTTCGATATAGATGCAAATGGTATACTGAACGTATACGCGGAGGAGAAATCTTCAGGGAAGAAAAATATGATTACAATCACAAACAAAAAGGGGAGGTTGTCGAAGGATGAGATTGATAGGTTGGTTAAAGAGGCTGAGAAATATAGATTAGAAGATGAAGAATACGTGAAGAAAGAGGACTCAATGATCTCTTTTTTGAATTACATAGATTATATCACGGTGACAGTTTATAAAATAAAATCAAGACTAGCAGCGGATGATAAGAAGAAGATGGAGTGTGCACTCCACAATGCAAATCAGTGATTGAATAGCAAGGGAAGTAAGGTAGCCGACTAGAAAACTGCTGCTTTCTTGAGTCTCTAAATGACTATCCAATGATTCTCAGATTTCTCATATTGTTTAACGTAACAGAAAATGAAGTCGATGAGAATCATGAGAACTAAATACTTGTATTAGTATATAAAGTCGATGAGAATCATGAGATCTTATCTTGTTGTGCACCTTCCTCTTGGCTTATGGTTTTTTGCTAAGTTTCCGAGATAAAATTTGAATTTTGATATATGCATGCTAAAAATGAACTCATGATAGTTCCCAGGTTTTAACAAAATCAATACAAAGATGACCAGAAACAGCTTTAGACTCAGCCTAAAATGAGACTTTTACGCTGTTTTTATAACGGCATACTTGATCAAACTCTAACTAAGACATCAGCTATTTAAGTTTTTTTTTTTAATTTATTGTTTCGACCCATTATTGAAAGAATCAGATGGATGGTGAATCGATACCGATGTGCCGATATCGATTATTGAAAGAATCAGATGGATGGTGAATCGATACCGATGTGCCGATACCGATGTGCCGATACCGACCCATTATTGAAAGAATCAAATGGATGGTGATCCGCCAAACGCTACGGATCAAACACGTAAATAAAAAAATACTGTAACTTGCGGGATGAAGGGAAAATACAAATTAATTATAGGAATGGTTGGTAAACTATACATTAGTGTCATTTTCTGGCATAATGTCTGGACGCTTAACCATGGACTTGGTATAAGTTTGTGTCCAAGTTGGAAATTTCAAGTGTTCTTTCATGGGTAATGAACACGAATATCAAAATGATTTATAAATCTTTATTAAAAAAAAATCCTTTCCTTTTTTCTTTTCCCATTTTTATTTGAATGACTGATAAAAAAATTCCTGAATATAATCTGTTTGGAATTAATATGAAAAATGGTACAATGTCCACTTCTTATAGGGAGGGACAAAGAGACAAGCAAATACTAGGTACACACCTTAGTCCTAAGCAACAAACTAGAAAATCGCACTAGAAACGTTATCGAGAACTCTAAACCAAAGCATACCTTGGTGGGTGTCCCGTAGTATTCAGATAAAACCAAGAAGGATTCACCATTTCTTCATCGTGGGTTTAGACGGTTTTAGAGGAATTTTAACTCTACCATTGGTCTATTTATTATCATTTCCCGGGATTTTACATATGTCAGAGAACCAATCATACGGCAATACGTGATGGTGGAAACATTGGATGCATGATGGTGTAAAACTCAGGGGAAGTATGTGGTCGGTAGGAACTGGTTTCGTAGTTCACGTAATTAGGGTTTGTTCTCAATGATAATGAGGGATCACTGCCGGTGTGAAATCCAGCTCTAACTAATGGGAATCATATTCTTAGCCTTGTTATTAATATTAGAACTGGAATAGTAACAAGGTGCTGATGGTGGATCATCTATAGAATCAGATGAACTGATTTGGATGTTTACAAGATCCCCGTGAGCAACAAATTTCATCCCACGGTTCGGAAATGGCAGCGGTGGTGGAGGTGGTGGTACCCCATTCAATGGAGATTGATAGCCGATTTCTATAAAAATCTCTTTCTTAAGGTGATCATCTATGTTCTGCTTTATTTTGCGCAGCAAAGTATTTGAATTATTTGTGATCGTTGGTAGTGGTGTTCCCTTATTAGTCGCCCCACATGATTTAGTAGCTTTTGGGGCCGGAACTGTCAGATTTTGAGGCATCGGTGAAGATGGTTTCGTATTTTTATGCAAATTGCATGGCTCAAGTGGTGGTACAGGTGGCTGCGCAAATGTGTTTTTTGGGCAGCGGTGGTGCCGGTGGTGGTGGTGGTTGTGCCGGCAGAGGCGGTGGTAAACTCGCGTCAAAAAGGATTTTCGTTACCTTATTACTCTTCTTGATTATTGGATGAAGAACTGGTGAAGGCGGTGGTGGTGGTGGTGGTGGATGTGCGAACGACAATGGAGGAGGTGAAGCGGCATCCAGGTTGACTTTCTTTTGGTTAGTTTTTCGTTTGAATAATTTTGTGAGAAATGACTGCGGTGGTGGTGGGGCAGGAAGAAGGAATGATGATTGAGAAACAGAAGACTGAGACGATGGTATCGGCGGAGCTATTTTCGGCTGTGGTGGTAGTGGTATTAAATTCTGGAATGGAAATCTGCCGGACTCCCCTTTCTTAGCTCTTTTTGATTGAATACTTATGCGTCTCTCCTCCCTTTCTTTTCTTCTTCGCGGTGGTGGTGGCGGCGGCGGCGGCAGTAACGGTATTTTCTTAGACCGTAGTGATTGTGATATTGTTTGTTGCAGCGGTGATGCTGGTGATGAAGATGCATCAACATTCGGTATAGTTGTTCGATTGCTGCTATATGGGGTGCCGTAAGATTCCGGTATATGCGGAGCTGATGGATCAGGTCGATGAAGGGGTCCAACTCCATGTGCAGCATGTTGCTCTCTGTTGACTTGGTTATAGTCTTTTTCCAGCACTGGAATGGATCCACGTCTGCGATCAAGGGATGAACCACTGTTCCTTGTCTCATTTCCAACAGTTAGCTGTTGTTGATTCTTGGTTATTTGATGATAACGACGGCAAAGACGGTGATATTGATGTTGATCATGGTGCTCTCTTTTTGTCTCAGATCTGTTAGGCCCATTCTTTTCGTTCTCCTCCACCTTCTCTTTTTCCTTCCTTCAGATTTTGTTTTTTCTTTTCCACCACCTCCTCCTCCTCCGTCTCTTCCTTTGAGTTTTCCAGCACCACCTCCTCGATGTCCTCGTTCTCCACTCCAGCTTGCTGCGCGCTCCTGGGTAGCAGTTCCACTTCCATTTTCTTTTCCACCACCACCTCCTCCTCCATCTCTTCCTTTGACTTTTCCAGCGCCACCTCCACCTCATCACCGTCCTCGTCCACGTCATACTCCTCCTTCTCAACTGTTGCTTGCGGGCCAAAACTATTGTCCCTCTGAATATGCCGGTAACCGCCGTCACTGGTAGTGCTCCTTGGAAGATGTCGACAAATTATAGCAATCGTGCTAGGTGAACAGCGGTGTAACCGCTGAATACCAGCGGATATGACGTGTTTATTGATGTGGCTGAAAGAGGTGATTACTCCTCTTAACCACGTCACAGAATAGAAAATAAGGAAAGCGTAATTCTCGAAAACTCTTGAATTGGCCAACTATTTCTCAAATCACTAAGCTATTTATATTTTGATTACCTGATTTCGATTCTAATTATGAACCCAGATTTAGAATGAGGGTAAAACCTTGTCATTTTCTCAATGAAGGAGTAATTTATGAACCTAGATTTTAGAATGAACAAGAAGCACAGAAGTTTGAAAACATTTTTCAGGATTCTACATTTTTTTCCAATGATTAAAAGGATCTTGTTAAGAGAGAGATCAAAAAAAAAAAAAAAAAAAAAAAAAAAAAAGATCTTGTTAAACGATCTTCTCATACTTTAAATCAATCAACCAATTATTTCATCGCAAACCATTCACCCTTCCCGGTACAGTAAAAAAAAAATCTTAATTTAATTTTTGATGATTCTTAGATTTTTATTGATTTGGAAAAACATGGAAAGCAGTAGAAGCAGTAGATAATGTGAGTCATTGCTCCTACTCGTGAATCATGGTGACACAAGTCATGATGGTGATAAAACTAAGTACTATTAAGGATTTTCGTTGATGGCCATACACAAGTTATTGGTAAAAAAAATTAAGATCAAGGATTTTCGTTGATGCTAGGTACTATCAATAATGCTCATGATAGTATCTTGGTTATGATACGATAATGGTATAATCCCCAAGTACAAACAGTGAAAAGAGAAAAGGATGAATCAAAACGGGCGTAGGTTATTGATGAGGTGGATAAAAAAAATATCATCTTTCCTCCACATCGTCTGCCACGTTTAAATCAGCTGTTATATGGCGGGTCAAATAGCATTTTCGAAATTATAGCAAAGAAGATCACAATAAGATTCAGAACGCCCAAATTTTTCTTGACATTAGATCTGTAATTATTATTTTTTTGTAGTATAACAATAGAGAAAGGCAAAGAGGCAGAGAGTTTCTTATTGATATGAGTAACCATATTACATAGTTATATTATCCTTTATATACATCTAAAACAAAACCCTACATATCTAGTTGGGCCGCACATCCACGGGCCGTAGACCCTATAACACTCCCCCTTGTGCGGTCCAATAGAACTTCGTATGTAGTGCTTCAAATATAGTGCTTCTAATGTAAGTCTTCAAATGTCGTTCTCTCTTTGATGACTTGTGCCAAAATCAATTGCCTTGCTAAAACTTTGACAAGGAAAAACCCAGTGGGATAAAACCTTGGTACAACTCTTCACATGTAGTACTTCACATGTTGTCTCGTACCTTACATGCAGTTCATCACATGCAATACGATCTTCAAAGATCAACGAGTCTAAGTTAATTGCCTCGTTAAAACTTCGTCAGGAAAACCCAGAGGGATAAAACCTGAACTAAATAAGAAAAAAAGTACAATATTAAGCAAACTGAGAACATAGTTGGACTCGAATATGTTGCCTCATTAAAACCTTGACAAGGAAAAACCCAGTGGGACAAAACCTTGACGAAAGGTAAAGAGTACAACGTGATAGATGCAAGTAAAGGTGATTCGTTGCAGATGATCACTTTGCTCCGTTGAAGTTGGTTAGTTGCTTCACAACTCCTAAGGCAGAAAATCCATGTGGGAAAGACAATAGCCTTAGTTGGGAAATTACTTCCCAGTGTTTTTTTGTTGTCTCATTAAAAACCTTGCCGAGTAACAAAACCCCGTGGGAAAAAGCAACCTCGGTGAAGGAGAATAGTTCAACACACTATTAGATGCTCCCCCTGATGTCAGACAATTTTAATTAGTCTAACGCAGTCAAAGGAGTTTATCACACTTTACTTTGGTGACTTGAATGTTTATAAGACCATGTTGTTGATTCTGGAAGCTACATTGCTTAACAGACTATAGCGTTTCATTTCTTTGATTCAGATATTTTCAATAATATCAACGCGATCTTTATGTCTTCAACGTTCAACATACTTGATGCTTTTAGTGTCGTCTCGCTAAAAGCCTTGTCGAGTAATAAAACATTTTGGGAAAAACTATTCTCGATCGAAGGGAAAAAAAGTACGACACAACTTCAATTTCGAAGTAAATTATGTCCACATCATATCCTTGGATCCTCCACCTGATGTCGGCATCTCCCCCTGATTACTTTCAGAGTTGTTCCATACTGTTCCTTTAGTCATGTACTTTTCGAAACTGAGTATCGGTAATGACCTAGAAAATAGTCTACCGTATCTCCCCCTGATTACTTTCGTTGGAGAAGAGATTATTGTTCCTTTATAATCAACAACTTTTGGATTGCACTTTCATTAGCATTCATTTTAATGTCTTTGCAAGGATAAAACAAATTTATGTCAATGGTTACCTTTAAGTACATGATTACATTCATTATACTATTCCAATGATGTTGCCTTGGCGCTGAGATATATCTAGCTAACAAGTTCCCTGAGGATGTAAAATTTAATCGAGTATATTACTATACTAAGTACAACAATGCATATATTGTACTTAGATATGGGAATTTCATCTCCCAACACATCTTCGTCATCTTCCTTTAGACGAAATGGTGATCACTTATTTACATTCGAACCTCGACTAATCATGGGAGTGCTATCAGGATGCATGCTTTATTAAATTCCCTGACAACTTTAAACAAATGCAAACTAGTGGAATAATATACCACAAGCTCAGTATTCGGTCGATCTTTCCTCAGATTTTTCATCTCAAATTCGGATTTCAAATAGCTTTTAAGTTCTCTTATTACATCAAGAGTACCCATCATGTCTGTACCATCGACATAGATAGCTACAATTCCAAATCATGAACTTTCTTGTGAATACGCAATGAAAATAACTTACTTATCTATCCCCTCTAAATCTAATAGTCACTTAGACGGGTATACCACATCCGCCTGATTGCTTCTATCTATAAGTGAGCGTTCTATCTAACTGTAAACGCACTCTGTGGTTTAGAGTCACTTGATTTGGGTAACAAAAGTTTATCAAGTACTTTTGTAAATATCTTTTATCTCTTGATTCTTTCAGAGATATGTAACAACCACATACATATGCTGCATTTCAAATCCTTTTGAAATTACCAAGCTAACTGAGTAGCGGAACACTATGAAGTTCATTACAAGAGAACAATTCCAGGGCTTTGTGAGAAACCTCGTGCCACAAGGTGAGTCTTTATTCTTTAAGACTACTTTCTTCTTATTATGCTTTGTGACAAATTAATCATGTATGTCCAATAGGCTTTACACTTGGTTGGTTAGCACTACCACACCAAATACCGGTATATTTGTCAAAGAACCAAGTTCTACCTGGATTGTATAGGCCAAATATGCTCTTCGTTGAAATTAAGCAACAAGGAGCTTGGTTCGATCTCATCTTGCTCTATTTCCTAAAGCAAGTGTATATGAAATTTATCATCAATATGCTCGCATGATCTTTCTATTGACTCGTGCGCATTCTCATAATCCATTTGGGATGTCATTGTTCTCTGGAATCATTAAACTTCGGAGCGTCCTCCAGTTTGATTCATGGACATATTCAGAGATAATCTTATGAGATGATTTCTGATGATATAAATAAGTTGTGCCTTCCTCACCTACTTCCTTTCTAGGTGAGGATTGATAGAACCAAGTGGTCTCTCTGAATTCCTTTATGGATCCACGGCCTCAACCACACTTCCACTAAGTGTAGTTGCAACACCTTAGTCTATGGTGTATATCCCTTATTGAGGATTTGTAACCTTGCAGGTAGGTTTGCAGCTGGTATGTGTGATCTCATCACTTTAGCGACATCAATGTACTTTCTGAAAATCGATTATTCTTTCACTTCACATTTACATTTGTGGAGTATAAGAATCAATATGATACACAGTGGGAACACACCACGACAATTCATGTCATTCCCTTAGAAAATACTTTTTATTATCTCCCCCTAACGACAGGAAGACTGTCTCATTAAAGTGATAACCCGCAAATCTAGCGGTAAGAGATCTCCTGCTAAAAGGTTTCAAATGCGGATAATTGTTGGGAACTCATTTCCAACATAACTACTTAACAGTTGTAAAGACCCGTCATAGTACGATATGGGGTCGTACTGGCACATATATAGTGCAACCAAAAATGCGTAAGAAAACGAATGTCAGGCTTCAATCCAGTAACCAACTGGTACACATAAAAGGTTGACTAATATTGGGTCTAAAACGAATTAAGTAAAGATGCGTGTAATATTGCATATCCTCAAAGCAATAAAAGGTAGGTTGGTACGCATAACCTATTCCTTAGACATCATCTTTAACCATTGATGATAGCCTTTGTGAGACCACGAGGTATAGGATGCTCAGCATTCATCCTATTAAATATGCAATAACCATCAAGTCCTTTTGATGTGCACTAGCTAGCTAGCATTTTCAAAGGGTGGTGAGTCTTTACATGTAAAATATGTGCTAGTAGTTTTCCAAACGCAAATTTCTTGGGAACTATAACTAGTCCAAAATGTCAAAACATTCACCAGAGCCATAAGTCACTTTAATAGTCCGCATTCTGCATGAATATTTTTATAAATTTCACCTCGTTTTCTTTGTAATATGGATTTTATTTTATTTATTTTTACCATTTGCATCTTAGGATGGTCTCGGTCCTGTTTTACTGAAGACTTTGTAAAAATGAGTGATATGCTTTCTCACCTAAAAGCATAATGGGAAGGAGGGGTTGTGCATCTACTACTTTAAAAACACTTATTGAGAGATATGCCGCCACTTCGCATTCTGTCAATCTTTTTCCCATTGTCTCGTCCACTCAAACACAGTGATATACGTATGATTCCTTTCAAAACGAAACATCATCTCACAACCAAAGTGCCTTTATGGTTATGTCAAAGCCTGTATGAGTCAATTTCCAACATTTCATCGTTGGAGTCAATATGAATTCAATAATCCAAATACTATAGTGATTTATATTTCACTAGATCGACTCATTAGTTTCTCTAAGATATATTTCCTTCCAAATATACTAGAGACTATAAAAGATGCAATCAATTACATTCTCATCATTGTGAGTTTCCAAATGATACCCACTTGCATGGGTCTCTTTGGAATTTAACAAGGTGATTAGCTCTCGGTACTTATAGAGCTTTTGTGACTTTTAATCTTTGTTCCATCTTGGAAACAAAATTTGAGCATTGCTTCGCTCGATGATCCAATCATCGTAGTCACATTATAAAGAATTAGTTCAAAAACTAGTGTATATTCCTTAAATTAGTGGGAGAAAAACCACTTTCAGTTAAACATTGAGTTTTGAGAGATTTAATAAGTGGTGTAACCTTATCGCGTAACAAAAGTGGGATTCAACTCAAGTACTTTAGAGTGAATATATGTTACGTTTCAGCCAGATATATCTCAAGTGAATTAGAGAATTTATGTCTCGTGGGAATGATGTACTTTTCATAAGGGCTGAAAATGGGTCTAGTTCAACTGAGATCAATTGGCTAGGAAAAGTTTTTCTTGCCAATAAAGTTGACGTCTAAAGTATGATCTTCTTATGGAAATCGATTGCTACTATGGTACCTGCATTACATTGCTTATACCAATACCAGTAACAAGATTCATTCCCAACTCTTTTATTTTGATACGAGCTAGAATTAAGCTTAACTTGATTTGAGAAATTTCTTTATCTCAACAAGTCAAGAGAATCTCACTATACCAGTCAACCGCTTTCTTTAGGTTGAATAATTAATGAAAGATAGTGAATTTCTTGTTGCCATACTTCAATGGATACTGGTTCTTTAGAATCGTGGATGAAGTAAAAAATAATAATAATAATAATAATTTCTGACTCATATCATCTTTGTGAGTTCTTCCATAAAAGTTAGGCCCGTGCTTAGAAAACACAAGGGCATATATAGCTCCACATATTTAGACGGTGCATTGTCATTGGAAGGAAGTTTTAAATGAGACACATTTCTTTTCCACAAGGAGATGGTTTCCACTCAATGATATTTAGACGGTATAAACATAACTCAAAAGTATGTATAAACAAACATGCCATAGATTCTATATTATTAAAATAGATACATTTGTTCACATAGGAGACCACTATTGAGATTTCAAATCACATATTCCAATCAAGTATACAAGGGAGGATAAAAAAAAATCAAATTAGGTATACCTCCAACGTATTCTCTTAATCGAAAGAAAAACTGAAATACCGATCCAACTCCTTTCGTGATTTGATTTGATAATTAGCTCCTCGGAAGACCTAAGAATATACAGATGGATTGAGAACAATCTGTGAGAAAAAAAAAATATTGAAGCCAAATCCAGTGGAACTTTCCGAAGTGTTCACAGAATCGATGATAGCTAGAAAAAATATACAAAAAAATTCTCTCGTAAATTAGAGCTTGTGCTTATAACGTTTTGTAGTATAATAATAGAGAAAGGCAGAGAGGCAGAGAGTTTCTTATTGATATGAATAACCATATTACATAGCTATATTATCCTTTATATACATCTAAAAGGAAACCCTATATATCTAGTTGGGCCGCACATCTACGGACCGTAAACCCTATAACATGTTTTTTAATATAAATCCATTTTCAAAATAAAGTGCTGTAATATGCAAAAATAAAATCATAATTACTGAATCTGCAAAATAATTATTGATCAATGAGCATCCGTAATTTATCGATGATGAACTGGTTTGCAGACTACAAGGTTGGATTTGTAGTGCTTCATTCATGGTTTTAACACCGATTAAGTTGCTAGCTTCGTTATTGCGCGTAAGGCAATCAGTACTCTGCGGGTATGTTTGTGAGAAGAAGAGAGTATCAGAAGAGGCACGAAATATTCGTAAGGTTCTTATGTTATTTATAGTAAATCAGGATGTAAACCAACGGTTTGATCGTCTTAGAGAGTTGGTGGTGGGTTCTTGGAGGTGGAGTTCTTGGAGTTGGTGGTGGGGTCCTAGAGTTGGTGGTGGTGGGTCTGATAGAAAATGTCATAAACTTCGGTTTTCGTTGTTTAATTTACTGTGTTAAATTTTCAAGTTTTCAGACCGATCGCATTTGTTTTATTTTGAACAATTAATTACCAGCCGATGTAAAGGATTTTAAGTTTTATTTTGAGCTTGTTGCACTTTGGAGCTGTGATAGAGGAACTTCTAAGTTTTTAGTGCTACAGCGCATTTACTGGTTATGTTTGTCGGGTTCTAGGTCTGACTTTGGCCGCGGTGTTTTGACTAGGGCTGCATAACGGGTCGGGTTTGGTCTCACCCGCCACCCTACCCGCTGATGGTGGATAAAAAAATAAATCACCCGTAACCGACCCAACATTACAACAGGTCGGTTTTCGCCCGACCACATGTTTTGGGGTAAAAACTGATTCTGCTGTTTTTGGTAAATTTGGGTGTGTTGAT